>ML682005.1:44900677-45024105 GCA_007922195.1 Podocnemis expansa
TCCACAATGCAGAGTCCTCCAGAAGCCCCCCAGTTTTAGTTGATGACACAGAGAAGCCCCCCGCACTTTTCGTCCACAACGCAGAGTCCTCCAGAAGCCCCCCAGTTTTAGTTGAGGACACAGAGTCCCCCAGAAGCCCCCCGGCTCCAAGGCCAGCCCCACAGCCTGACCACAGGGGCAGCTTTGCTTCCAGAAAGGGGCTTAGCTAGGAAGGCGCCAGTGCCCTAGCGCCGGCAGGGGAGGGGAGGAAGCTGGCCCCACCCGGCTGTGCCCCCCAAAACCAAATGAAGTTATTTAGGAAGGAAACGGGCCCCCAGCAGGCCTGTCCCTGCCACCCCCTGCCAAATTTCCCCACACCCCGGCCGTTGTCAGCTGGCCTTCCAGCGATTTGGTGAGCACCCCCGCCCCCTCCCCTTACTACAAGCCCTGGGGGGGGGGGGGCAGCCACCTGCCCGGTGCCGCGCAGGGGGCTGAGGGAGGCAGCCTGATGTCCCAGCGAGCGGGGAGCGCCACAGCGGCCGGGCAGGGCGGGCCCCCGCGTGCCCGCCGCGCTCACTGACCTGCTGGAGGGGCATTTCCGAGCCCGGGCAGGCGGGGCGGGGGCCGGGGCCCGTCCCAGGCCGGAGGCAGGAGGAGGAAGCGGGTGTCCCCCTCCCCCCACTCGGCTCGGCGCCCCCTCCCGCCCGGCCGGCTCCAGTCACAGCCGCGGCCTCGGCGCACGTGTGCGAGACGTCACCGGCGAGCCCGGGGGTGAAGCGGAGCCGCCAGCCGGGCACAGCCCCCGGCTTCCCGCCCGCCGGATCCCGCCGGCGCGGGCTGCGAAGCCCCGTCCCGGCCCTGCGCTGCCCCGCTCCCGCCTGGGGGCTTCCCGCGGCGCGGAGGGGCAATTACCGGGGGGCGGCCTCCGCCTCCTCCGAGAGCGGGCTGCGGCAGCGCCGTCCTGCCGGCGGGTCCGTGCGGGGTGCAGCAGAGGGAGGGCTGAGCCCCCTCGGCAAGCCGGGAGGAGGCGGAGGAGACGCAGGACGCAGCCGCCGCGCCGCTGCGGATCTGGAGGAAGGCGCCGGCGGCGAAGCGGGCTGGGAAGCTGGCGGGGGTCAGCCGCGAGTCCACGGGAGACGGGGGCGGCTGCGCGGCGGGGGCCGCCGGCTGGAGGCCCCTGCTCATCCTTCCCTCCGGGGCTCTCCCCCCCCCCGGCCTTCCCGGCGCCTTTCCGCCCGGATGCCGAGGCCCGAGTCAAAATACGGGGGGCGGCGGGGGACGGGGGGGGCGCCGGCTGCAGGATGCGGGGTCCCGGGGGGGGGGATGGAAGCGGCGGGGCGGGCAGATGCGGCGGATGGAGCGGGGCCGCTCCCGCTGTGTGGGGCCGGCTGGAAAATGGCTCCAGGAAGCGGCGGCTGCTGACAATGAATGAAGGGAAGGGAGACGGGTTACGCGCCAAGGGCCTCCCGCGAAACTCGGATTTCCCGCCTGCTTTTCAAACCGGATTTGCATAGCCCTGCCCCTCGCCGACGGCCCGTCCGGCGGGCGCTGCCATTGGGCCGCCGCTTCCGGCCGCCCAGCCAATGCCCAACCCTGTCGACGTCCCGCCTGGCTCTCATTGGCCCGGGGCCGCGCGGGGTTGCCCTATTTGCATAGGGCCTGCTCATTGGCTGCGGAAGCGAGGTCGGGGATTCCCCTCTGAGCAGCCGGGATCCCGGCGCGCCGGCAGCGTGACAGTGACAGCGACAGCGACAGCCGGCGCCTGCCCGCTGCCTGCCGCGTCTCCTCCTCCTCCCGCAGCCCAGCCCGGAGACACGCTGCGGCAGCTGCCCAGGGAGCGGATCAGGGGCGGCCGGAGCGAGGAGGGCCTAAGGGCGAAGGAGTCCGCTCGGGGAAGAAAAGCTGGGCCGCAGGGAGCCACCTAACGAGTGGGAATGAGAGATCCCCCTAGAGACCTCTCCAAAGAATACAGCCAGCAACACGGGACGACTGTAGCCCCCCAAAAAACAACAAGGAGTTGTGTGGCACTTGAAGACTAACAGATTTATTTTTTTGCATGAGCTTTGGTGGGAGAAGATCCCACTTCCTCAGATGCTTCGAAGATGGGTGAACTTACAGAAAGGAATGAAACTAAATGCAAGGGGGTGTAAAACATACGATCAGGTCATAAAGTAACGGCAAGCCGCTTGTGGAGAACAGGGAAGTGGTTCATCTGGGTGCAGAAGGCTGGTGAATCCTTCCTTTTGAGAGCAACAATAAAGTCCTGGGACTGAAAGCAGAGCAGGAGTAAAGTTCATCCACTCTTCAGAGCCCAGCCAACTTTCCTTCTTCCTGCAGTTAACCATTTAAACTGTTGCTGCAGTTTAAGAGTGAGCCCTTTTAAAAATATTTTCCCAGACAATGCTTTTTTCAGACTCTGTTAAAGAAACCAGTGCCATTATCTCCAAAGTTCCAAAGGGGCAGCCGTGTTAGGCTACTAAAGCAAAAAAAGCAAGGAGTCTTGTGGCACTTAGAGACTAACAGATTTATTTATCCCATGAGCTTTTGTGGGAGAATATTCTACTTCGTCAAATGCTTTGAAGAGGGAGAACTTACAGAATTGGATAAAATAAATGCAGGGAAATGTAAGACATGGGATCCCCTGCATTTATTTTATCCAATTCTGTAAGTTCTCCCTCTTCAAAGCGTCTGACAAAGTGGGATATTCTCCCACAAACGCTCATGGCATAAATAAATTTGTTAGTCTTTAAGTGCTGTAAGACTCCTTGCTCTTTTTTTTTTATTATTATTCTTATTATCTCCAAAGTTCTCACACCTATCAACATCTCAGAAGCAGGCCACTTTGTAAATTTTACACAACAAATAAACAGTTCCTTTTATTTATCAGGATCTAGGTCAGGGGTCTCAAACTCAAATCCCCACGAGGGCCACACGAGGACTAGCATGTTAGCCCGAGGGCCGCACCACTGAAATGTTTCCATACAATGATGTTCCAAATAGTGGTAACAATCTTGCCGTTGTGGGCCACAGGAAATAGCTTTAGGGGCCGCATGCAGCCCCTGGGCCATGTCTTTGAGACTCCTGATCTAGGTTAGCTTAAAAAAAAAGCATCCCCTATGTCCCACAGCTATTTCCACTGTCTAACATTGACTATTATTCCTCCTGCCTGCCCTATGTCCTCCCAGGATCCTCGCTGCTGCAGTTACGTCTTCAAATCTAATTTTTCTCTCTTCCTACTGAGATAATTATGAAAACACCACTTTTTCCCTGAGCAGCCAGTCTTTAAGAACAGAAGCTCCATTTAAGTCGACTCGGTGAAATCTGTCAGACCAAGATCACGCTCCTGGCAAACCTCAGATTTGGGAATTCATAGTTTGTCTTCTCAACCAATTTTGCCACTCTTCCACCATCACTTTAGTTCTTATAAATAACAGATGTATACATGGAGCAGGTAATCTTATTTATATTGTAGCAGTGCCAAGACTCCCCAAAAAGAGACTAGTTCTGTTCTGCATTGAAGAGATCAGTCTCTGTCTCAGTTGAACGTATGGGATTATTATATGGTGTGACGGGCAGATAAATAGTTTCTTCCTCTTATGAACCTTTGTGGCTTATCAGAAGCAGGCACTGAAATTAGACTACGCTGACAAACCAGCACCTTTTAGGGGATGGGGTAATACCACCTTCTTCTACAGAATCACAGCTTTCACTTATGATTCTGGAGACAACCTTGAACACGGTAAAGACAGGGCCAGCCCAAGGTGCCATAGGTGCCTGTGATTTTGCCCCCCCCCCCCCCCCGTGGTGGCCTGGGCTGCATGGGCCATCCCTGGAGGTATGGGGTCTGGGGCAATCAACCTGTGCAATCCCCCCACACAGCTGTCTCCTTCCCAGCTGTGGGGGGGGGGCATGGGCCTGCCCAGAGGCTGACTCCACACTCCTACCCCTCCCCTGAGGGAGGTCTGGAGTGGACCGGTCCCGAACAGGGCTCTACTCTCCCACCTTGCCTCTGGGCTGGCCCTCCGTGTCCCAGGGTGGAACAGCTGGCCCAGGGGAGAGGCAGGAGAGCAAAGCCCAGCCTCTGGGCTGGCCTGCTCCACCCCTGGGCCAGCTGTTCCCTGCCCCGGGGCAAGGCAAGCTGGCACTGAGCAGAGGCCAGTTCTGCACTCCCACCACCACCTTCCCCGCTGCCTTCAGCTCTGTGCCGAAAATAGCAGGGAGGTGCAGCTGGGGGGGGCAGCGGTGTGAGCCCCGTGCTGCCCTGCTCATGGCAGGACAACACGAGACCCATGGAACTGTGGGGCCAGTGGCAGTCACCCCTCTCGCCTCCCCAAGGATGGCCCTGGGCGCGTTAGGTGACCACCTAGGTCACCTCTGTGGCAGGACCGGCCCTGGTTAAAGAAGTCTCAACTAATAACCAATGTCTATTTAAGTCTAAACACAGCCTGAAACAATAACTGAGACGTAGCAATGCCACATTTTTCTCAATGGCCAGTGATGGGAAACTCAGACATCCCATGATTCTTTATGTCACTGCTGCCCCACCATGTAGTAAGGAAGGAGGATCTTAGATCTCCACATTCTACTGTAAATGGTGACATTTTTGAACTACTTCTACCCCCCCCCCCAGGACCCATAGAGCTAAAAGGCCAGATGGGAGGAGGGGATCCAAGAGAATTTGAGTCCCTTCATAAGGAAAACTATAATCTCTGTTACCCACACACTACTAGGGGACCCCACCTTTACCCAGATCCACTGGGCTCAAAGGATAACTCTGTGAGGCATCCCTCACCCTTTCCCAGTCTTTAGGGCTCTTGAGAAAAGACACCTACCCTTACCCAAGTCACATCTTACGGCTCAGGGTCACCCATTCCCAGACCACAAGGCTCCAGGCATAACCTGGTTAAACTGAAGTACCCACCCTTTCCCAATCCATAGGGCCCTGGGTATAATTCTCTGCAGGTCTGCAAGATCGTTCACTAGGGAAAGAGTCTTATACAGTAATGTCCTTAATTCTTATTACCAATTACCAAAACAGAAAAAACACACTAAATGTACAATACTCACCACTTCCAATACAGCAGACAAACTTCTCCTGGTGGCCAATCAGGATTAAATCATCTGGGGCAGGAGTTCCCAACCTTTACAAGCTGGCAGAGCCATTTCTAAAGTAAAAAAAAGTTGCATACCTCCAGGCAGGGAGTGGCACCGCTCTTGCTGGGATCTGGCTGTGGGCCGGAAGAGGCACCATCCCTGCCAGGAGCCAGGCCTGGCCAGGCAGCAGCACTGCCCCCACCTGAATCCAGTCGCAGGAGGGGAGCAGCTCTCCGTCTCCACCATTGGGCCCTCCCAAGCCCCCCATAGGTTTTACAGGGGCTCTGGCTCACCCTCGGTTTCCCCGTGGGGCTCCCACCAGCTCCCCAACCCCAATGCCTCTTATACTCCCCCAGTCCTATTCACCTGCTTTCCCTCTGCCCTCTCTTACCTGCAAGCTGCAGCTAGCAGATCCAAACTGCTTTTGCAGCTGGCTTTTCCGCCCTACACAGCCCACATGCTTGGACTGTGCAGGGCAGGAGATTTTAAATGCTTCCAGCTCCCAGCAGTGTCTGCAGACACCTTGCAACAGCTCTGCAGCCCCCCAAGAGTCCACAGACCACCAGCTGGGGACCACTGATCAGGACCATAACTATGGCAGGGCGAAAGGGACTTTGCCCCGGGCGCCAATTTAAAAGGGTGCTGCAGGCAAGCCATCCCCACCACAGCTCCCACCGTGGTAGAGAAGCCATCCCCCTTGCCGGCTCTAGCTGCGGCAGGGGGAAGCGATGTCCTACTGCAGCCAGAGCTGGCAGGGGCGATCGCTTCCCTGCTGCAGCCAGGGCTGGCAGTGGGGGGTCCCTTCTCCCCACTGCAGCAGGGTAGGGAGCCCCGTTGCCAGCTCTGGCTACAGCAGAGAAGTGATCCCCCCAGCCAACTCCAGCCACGGTAAGGAAGTGATCACCCCTGCTGGCTCTGGCCGTGGGAGGGGATCGCTTCCCCCTGCTGTGGCCAGAGGCAGCAAGGGGGATTGCCTCCCTGCCGCAGCCAGAGGTGGTGGTGAGGGTCCCTTTTCCCTGTGGCGTCAGCGTCAGCTCTGGCTGCAGGGGAGAAGGGTCACAACCCCCGTCCCTGCTGCCATATAGATGGGCCCCAGATTGGGGCTGGGGGGGGGGGGAGTTGGGGCTGCTTGCCCCAGGTGCTGGAACCTCTAGTTACTGCCCTGCCACTGATCTGGGGACTTCAACTTTTGCACAGTTTGGCTGGCAGGGTGTTGAGGTTTGGCAGCTCTAATCTTTGGCTGTGTCCTGGAGTTGGGTTCCAACAAAACTTCCTTTTGGACCCCCAGATATATAGTAAAATCTTGAGTCCTGCTTAGCTGTGCCTTAACCAACCATGACTAATACTACAAAATAGTCCTTTAATCAATTATGTCCCACCATCTTAAGTGATTTAAATAAGGCACTTAATTAGGCAACAGACAGAAGCAATTAAAGAAAGAGACAGAAATCATTTAGATACACAACAGAAAAGTGGGGGCCATAAAGATAAAACAATACAAAGTGTAAATTTTAGGACCACAGCTGTTAATAAGCTATGCCTTTCCAGACAGAAATTTGTCAAGCAAAGTTTTCTTTAAGCATCTAAAAATTTGCTTCTTTTTTTGGTGATGGTAAGAACCATTTTGATTGCATCACCTTCTCAACAGCCTATTATAGTGGTTCCCAGTCTTTTCGGTAACATGGCACACTTCAATGAGGCAAACAATTCCATGGCACACCCACTTTTTTCAGCTGAATTGATTGCTCATAAATGTGACATTTACAATGGTTATGGTCTTACTAGAGAGGTTTTCAACATAGTGCATAACAACAACCAGAAGAATCAAATGCATTAATACTCACTTTTAATTTGTTGATTAATTTTCATGAGTTTTATGAGCTGTAATTTGGGTCAGATAGAATATTGTTTAAGAAGAAACAACGTTTGTTTTACATTGATTTTCATTACCTTTGTACAAAATTTAACACCACGCTAAGACAGTTCTCACAGCACACCAGGGTGCCGCAGCACAGTGGTTGAAAACCACTAGCCTATCACACTGTTTTGAAGTAGTTTCAGGAATGTGAAGATGTGACCACATGCTATATAGCTCACAGTTATTATCTCATATGGCTGTAACTGCTTAGCCCAAGAACAAGGCCCAAGGTTAGACAAAAAGCAAGGTCTCAGATCTTATATCACGGAGCCCAGCAGCTAATTGAAGACCCCAACTAGTCAGTTTCTGATGCTAAGGGGCAGCACATTGTACACAACCCAGCAAGATAAACAAGATCCCAACCAATCAGTTTCCTCCTTCCCCACAGGAGCAGCCTGGGTAGGGTCAAACCGCTTCCTCCAGGCGGCCTTAGCTGCTCCCCCCCACACACTGAAGGCTTCATGCTGACCTACTTAGATATCACTTCATCAACTACACTTCATTCACCTTTCCAAGCTTTTCTTTGCAACCATGAAGACTCAAAACTATTATTTCAAATGAGGTCCTGATGTCAACACGCTGACTGTAGGATCCAGGGTCTTAGACACAAGTCTATTGTAGCAATGGTATACCTGAATCTAAGTGAGAGGCAGCCAAGCCAGCAGACCCATGTGAATATATGCTGAAATAGTACACCATCTGCTGTGAATAGCAAGGCCAGCCCAAGGTTTTTTGCCACACGAGGCCAACAGGGATTTAGATGCTCTGCCCCCTCCTGGCTGCCAGTGGAGCGGTGCCACCGCCGGCAGGATCCAGCTGCGGGCAGGGAGTGGAGCAGGGCAGGATAGACTCACTGTCCTCAGCCCTTGGCACCCCCAAATTGTTGGCAGCCTAGGTGACCACCTAGCTTGCCTCTGTGGAAGGACCAGCCCTTGTGAATAGTATGTCATTTTGTGAGCGTCCCTTGGGAGTCTACCACCTCTTCTTCACACCCTTCTTCCCAGTTCAAGCCCTGGCCAAAACAAAATCCAAGTCTGTTGGACCACAGATCCTTGTGCCAGGTTAATTTGTCACTAGTAGGTGAGGGAAGACAGGGAACTAATAGGGTGAGATATTCCCAAGGGCTGGGATCAGAGAAAACAATAGGATTCGCAAGCCAGAGATGCAACATGTACAGGTACTGGGCAGCAATTATCCCCATTAACTTCCACCCAGAGCACCATTGCTTAGGCCC
This sequence comes from Podocnemis expansa, assembly GCA_007922195.1. NCBI lineage: Eukaryota > Metazoa > Chordata > Testudines > Podocnemididae > Podocnemis > Podocnemis expansa. Next base: position 44,908,903 of record ML682005.1, read on the forward strand.
AGTTCCCCAGTTGCCGTATCCAGCTCAGTTTCTGGTCCCAGACCCTGATGCACTGGCATACAAATGTAAACATTCAGTAACTATAAAAGTAAACATGCTTTCTGTATTTAATCAGGTGGGAAGATGAAGGAGGATGCAGAACCGGAACAAAGCAAGGTACTCACTGAGGAGGTTTAACCAGCAAGGTCAGTGAAACTGGGTGAGGGAAGAAGATTGAGGGGCTGGGCAGCGGGGGCCAGGATGGCACCCTGGAGATGTTGCCACAAGCCTCCCCTATATCCTCCCTTTCTTTCCATTTCTCTCAGCCTTCCTTTCCTCCACATCCTTCATTAGCTTTGGCAATGGGAGTCCTAGGGTGATGGAAGCTAGCAGAGTCCATAGGGGTGAACCTCCTCTTGGGCATGCCCCAGGAGGATCACTAGAGAAAAGCCAGATTCTTTCACCATACACCTTCTGCTCAACACAAGACTGTTTCTCACTCCTGATATTCCCAGTCCATAACTTCCTCTTATACCTTGCTTCACAGAGCACTAATTGTTCCTAGTCACAGTCCCCCAATCCTTCTTCTTCTATATAGCCACCCCCCATGTTCTCCAGCTGTACAAAATCTGCTAACCATTCTTCATGCACAACACCCTGATAGTACAGGTCTTCATTTCTTCCATCATTCCCTCCATTCCTCACTTGCCTCTAGTATCTCCTTTCTCCTCCATGCCATTCAAACACTCCAAAGTACTCCCACATTTAAAAAATTTAGTAGTCAAGCCTACTACCCCAGCCTGGTGAACCTAGAGCTAACACTGCTCAGCTATATTTTCTGTCAGTGTAACTATTAAAAAAAGGAAATGATCTGTTAATCTAATACTATCATTCATACCAAACTCTGCTCATATTTTAACATCAAAATACCCAACACAACTGCTTCCTCATCTTAAAAATGCTATACTTTTCCTTTCAGTTCCCACACATAACCGACCAAAATACTTCAGTGTCTATACAGCTTCATCTAACTGAGAGCAGAGTTAAAATTATGCATAAACGTGATTATGAGGAACAGGATGGAGTCATTGTCTTAGCTTATTTCTTTTTTGTATTGCAATAGCATCAGTCAAGGATCACAGCCCAGTTGTGCTAAAAACCACACACAGTAAAAATACAAACAAAAGCAAACAAAAAATCCCAGTTGCCCCACCTCAAAATGGGGAGTATTTTGTAGAGGTGAATAGTTTGACTGTGTTTTGAGTATTATTATTTGGGTGTCTAGACATACAAGCTGCGTTGGTCAGCATGGTAATGTTGTCTGAACTAGTGCTTTCTTGGATTTTTAATCATTGGGTTGATAAGAAATGCACTTGAGCAACATTAAGTTAAAACTAGGTTTCTATGTGGATAATGCTGGATGTTAACCTATTCCTTCACTGTCAGTGCTGCGTATCCTGCTAAACATTTTCATTACAATGATATAGCTTTATTTAGGGGCAGACTTATGCAGCAGCATAATTTCAAATACCAACAGGGCCCTTCTGTTTCAACTGCCACTACTGCAGCACTTTTGGTCTAAGACACTACTGTTTGGGCTTCTTCTAACTAAAGCAAAAAGCTCCTGCTTCTCCTACCCTACACAATGTCAATTGTATCACCCTGAATGACAGAATAGCCAGTAGATCTCAAACTCAAATCACCACGAGGGCCGCATGAGAACTAGTACAGCGCCACATGAGGACAAGTATGTTAGCCCGAGGGCCGCACCACTGAAACCTTTTCAGATAAAGATATTGCAAATATTGGTAACAATAGCATCATTGTGGGCCACAGGAAACAACTTTAAGGGCTGCATGTGGCCTGCGGGTTATGTGTTTGAGACCCCTGCAGTAGACTCTCTAGAAAGGTGGGGAGGAAAAGGGTAGACAAGTCTGAGTTCCAGACAGAGAGGAGAGAGAAATAGACAGGCAGAAGGAAGAAAAGGAGAACAATCAGCAGAAAACAAGGGGGTCAGAGGCAGTACAGAGAATGAAGGTTAGAAGACAGGATGACATAGAACTGCAACAAAGGAACAGAGAACTTGGGTGCAGTGTAGGGACCAGAAGGTAAGCAAAGAAGGAGCTGCCTCAGAGAATGCCGAGAGCAAGTTGTGTTCCTAAGACAGCAGGGAACTAAAGAATCAGGAAGATAGAGAATGTGAGATCACATGAGTAGGGCCAGATTTTCACTTAGGCACAGTAGGCCCTTGTGAAGGGGTGCCTGAACAATGATGGATTACCACACAAGCTAATAAAGTCTGTGCCTAGGTACCCCAGAGGTTTTAGGATTCCTGCACAAGCATCAGAACTCTGTCTCCACCATCTACTCCTCCTCCTTCTCCTGAGGCCCCACTGCCATATGTCTCGTCTTCCCCCTGATGCTCCATCACTTGGGAAGCTGGAGCCCAAAGCTGAGCGTATTTCCCTGGCTGATCTGGTTGCCCCAGCGCTTCTTGTGCACAGTTGGCCCAGCCAGTCTCAACCTCCCCTGATGAGTGGAAAAGATGAAAGGTCAGCTGTAAGCAGAGAGGCCCCTGAAGATGCTGTGTCTAGGGGCATGTAAGATGTAAAACTCACCCAGTGAATGTGAAAACATAGGGAGCTCCCAAAGGGGAAGAAAGAATTTGGAATAGGAGGGCAGGGGGAAATGAGGGGTGGAGCCAAGAACAAGAGAGGCCAGAAGGAGGGTCCAAAAATGGGGGTAGGTGGGCCAGAAGTTGGGGATATAGTGTAAGGAGAAAACTGGGAACAGAAATTGAAGAACGAGGACTCCAGAATGGGATGAGTAGGGTAGGGATGTGTGTGAAGGGAAAGTCTAGCAGTAAAAGGGGAGGAGGGTTTGTGGAGATAAGGATCAAGTAAACCCAAACCCACTATGTGTATACAGGGCCATCCCTAGGGGGGTGCAGGGCCCCGGGCAAATCGCCCTCTGCAGGGCCCCCCACATACCCCCGACACTGGGGGGCAGAGCCAGCCAGCCCAGAGGAGGGGCAGACCCCTGCGCGCCCCCCTCCATGCTGGGGACCAGGTGAGCGACCAAAAGGGCGGCCTGGTGCCGTGCTGCCGGTCTGCCCCCCACCAGGCCACACGCGCTGCTCTGGGTTCTGTGTCGGAGCAGCAGGGAGGGGGTGGGAGGCAGCACAGCCGGGTGGGCGTGGGATCAGCGATACTGGCTCCACGCTGCCTCCTGCCCCCTCCCCACTGCTCTGGCACAGAGCCCAGAGCAGCGCATGTGGTGGGAAAGAAGGGTGGCCGGACCAGCAGCACTGCACGGGCCACCCTTTTGGCTGCTCACCCAGTCCCTGGCATGGGGGTGAGGCAGAGGTGCATCATCGCAGGGCCCCCCAAAACACGGGGCCCTGGGTAGCCACCCTGGTCGCCTGACCGTGAGGACAGCCCTGTGTGTATAGCTTTAAGACATAAGAGGAGGCAAGAGCAATAGTATAACCCTGCATAAGCCTCAGGGGATTGGAATGGGGTTAGCAGTGGACAGGGCTGGCTCTGCTGTGAGGCAAGAGAAAGACACCACTTCAGGTGACAGTTCTTAGGGGCGCCTAGCCCCCCTGAAGATCAGGCTGGCTCCCACCTCTTCAACTCTTTCCTAGCAGCTCAGGCACTGTTAGTCAACCTGCAACTTAAGTCATGTAGGCAGAGTGCACTTTAAATCCCTCTGCAGGCAGATACTGGAAATTTATGCACTTTGGAAAACCGTTTTCAATCTCCATGAATGGGGTGGGGGCGCCAAATCAAAATTTGGCTTGGGGCACCACAACTGCTTGAGCTAGCCCTGGTGGTGGAGTGAAACTGGAGGAAGGAACAGAGTTCTGGGGAAGCTCTGTAGCAGTGAGAAGGGAAAAAGCAATGGAAGGTCTTCAGGGGAATTAAAAGAAGGGTTAGCAGAAGAAAGTGGGGTAAAGGGACAAACAGCAGAGAAGTATACAAAACAAGGGAAAGAAAATTGGAGCACATAGAGAGGTGCACCAGGAGGCAGGAAAAAGGGACTCTGGAGAAATCAAAAGGAGCAACAGTGAGTTGAGGAGAAAACCTAGATAGGTGAAATGAAAACAAAACAGAGCAATCCATACCAACAGACCAGCAGGGAACAGGATTGATTTAGGCTCATAATTTTATTCAGATTGTTCCTCATGAAGCACAATTGGTGCATAACATGTTCTTGATACATATGGAGAAAAGCTGCTTATCACCTAATGCTCTAACTAGCTGGGCAGACCCTGCCACTGCATGGAGTCCTGTGGCAGGGCGGGATCTGACTAGATAAAGTGTCCACAAATTGAAAGCATGGATGCAATAAACACAAAGGTATTATGCAATTAAACTTACACTCATGGCTTCTTAGCTATAAATTATTTTAAATGGCTTATTGCTCTATAAAATGAGCTATATCAAAAGTCTGAATTAGAATGATAGCAGCAGTGGGTAGTTAGTGGTGGAATCCTGGTCAAAGACTGAATTTGAAGAAGAGCTGGAAAAGGCTATGCTGAGCATAAAGAGTAGACTAATAGGAGGTGCCAAGAGGCAGACAGAGCACCCAGAAATATGATCAGGTGCACTGTAAATGCACCAAAATACATTCAGAAAGAGAAGCTGGAAAAGTGTACCATTACCTCAAGAAGAATAAGAAAAAAAATTTTATAAGAATTAAGGCTACTTACCAACTAGATGAGAAAACAGTTTAGCAAGTAGCAGCTATGTGTAAAATTACACCCTATAGGGCTATCAATAATGCGTTCAGCTTTACTAAATTTAAAAGGTCATGCCCAGAACGGCATGCTGGGAAAAAGTTGCTATACGTGGGTAGCAGTCTGTCAAGGCCCCCTCCAGGATGGGCAGACTGAAAAGAACTGTATTGTTACTGTGTGAGCACCAGGCCAGCTGTCTATCCGACTGACCTGCTAGGCTGATTTTCTGTCAAACTTCCTTTGTATCAGGTGTCCTTTCCCATAGAAGAGGAAGAACCATGCCTTCAGGAGGCTGCCCAGAATGTGGCCAGCTAGTAAGGTAACTCTGAGGAACTCCTGACAAACAGCATTAGTATGAAGCTTTGAAGATGAAGGTTTCACTTTCTTTCTTGTGGTAGCTGTGATCTTCCTTCTGGGCTCTCTGTCAGAGACAGCAACATCAATTTCTCCACTCAGGATGATCTGTAGTAGCTTCCTTTAAAACCAACACCATCATTTTACAGATTAGCCAGCTGAGGTCCTGCCTTAAATTCATTTAAAATGCTTACAGCTAATTGGTTTGTGTTTTTCCCAGTAAAGCAAACAGTGATTATTGAACAGAACATATTCACACTTTCCCCATTCGGTATACCAGAGAACCTTTAAATCTTTTATTTATTTAGAGCTTAGGAGCCCCAGTCATGGACCAGGACGCCACTGTGCTCAGTGCTGTACACATACAGAACAAAACACTTACTACTAAATATAAGACAAGAGACAAATGCATACAGACAGGTGGGGGAAGTACAAAGAGAAAATGAGACTAGGTTGTTTAGAACGATATTCAGGGCTTCAGGGTGCCAACAGCCTACTTTCTGTCAAGCACTTTTAAAGGCATCATGGAAAAGGAGAGTTTTTAGGAAGTCTGTGAAGGAACATAGTGTATTAGTTCTGTGGATGTTTACTTGGAGATCCTCCCAAACATAAAGGGCAATATGTAGGACAGCATGAAGATGCCTGCCTGTTGTTTGAACACTTAACAAGCAGCTGATGGAGGCAGGCATCCTGGGCCAATGAACATCTTGATAGTTAATGACAGATAGGGATAGGCCATGAAACAGGTTCAAAGTGAAGACAAATACTTTGTGTGTTGTAATTAAAAAAGGGAGAAACCAGTGGAGAGCTGCGAAGAGAGAGGTGACATTGCCAAAGCAGCCTGCTAGGAAAATGATCTTTGCATCAGTGCATGAGATGGCATTTATCCAGGTCAGAGAGAAAGATGTCACAGAAAATGAGATGTGATACAATGAGAGACTGGATGTGAGTTTTAGCTGTCTGAATGGAAAGTAAAGGCAATATTTTAGAGATGCTATGCAGAAAGAATCTTCAAAATTTATCCATGACTTGGATGGGAGTACCTAGACAAGAGAGGCCTGAGGAGAAGATGCCAGGTGATGGCTCAGAGTGACTGACAGGAAGGTGGTATTGCCTACAGTGATCAAGAAAGAAGGTACCAGAAAGGGCCTGTGGGGAAAGATGAAGCGCTCAGCTTTACTATGTTGAGTTTGAACTCACAGCTAGATACGCATGGGGAGATAAAAGAAAGACAGGCAGAGACTTTAGTTTTAACACAAGGGCTGTGTCCACACATTTTTTTTATTTCGAAATAACACAAGATATTTCAAAATAAAAAGATTATGTCCAGACGACGTTTTCTTATTTCAAAATGATGGACTCCGTCATTTTGAAATAAGAGGTGTTCTTTCCGAACACCTTAAATCTGGTTAGATATCAAAATGGCCCTTAGTTTGAAATGGTTGTTTTGAAATAAGGCCATTTGGACATGTTGTTTCAGACCAAACAGGTTCTGAAAGAACATGATTTGACCTACCTCCCAGGATGCTTAGCACCCTGGGAGGAAGGGCCACCACCTCAGCACCCTGGCTAGGTGCTGAGGGGAGACCCGCTGCAGGGTACGGGGGGCTGCCCCCAAGCCCGGCGGGGAGCCCCGCAGCGGGGTGCTGGGCGCCCGGCTCTCCCTGCCACCGGGGTTGCTCCCAAGCCCAATGGCAGGGGTGTGGGGGCACCCGGCTCTCCCCCCCTGCCGGGGCTGGTGGCAACCCCCACGGCAGGTTGCCAGGGCCCCAGCTTTTCCCTGCTGCCGGGGCTGCAGCCATGGGGAACCGGTCCCAACCTGGCTCCCCAGCGCCCCGGGGGCTGAGCAGCTGCAGCGGCTGGAAGCCCCGCAACTCACCCCGCTGCCAGCTCAGGGGGGCTGCAGCCCCCGGTGTGGTGGCCGCAGCCTGGGCAGCTCACCCCACGCCCTGCTTGGGGGGGGCTGCAGCCACCGGCAGGGTGGCCGCAGCCAGGGCACCCTGAGCCCGGGAGCCTGGGGAGCCGGTGGGACCTGGCTCCTCGTGGCTGCAGCTGCTCAGCCCCCGGGATGCTGGGGAGCCGGGCTGGGACTGGCTACCTGTGGCTGCAGCCCTGGCGACGGGGAAAAGCCAGAGCCCGGGCACCCCGCCGTGGGGGTTGCCACCAGCCCCGGCGGGGGGGGGGAGAGCCGGGTGCCCTGGCACGCCCACCGTGGGGCTTCCCCCGGCACCGGCGGGGGGAAAAGCAGGGCACCCTGGGATCCCCGCCACAGGGCTTCCCCCAGACCCCAGTGGTGGGGAGAGCCAGGTGCCCCAGCACCCTGCCGTCAGGCATAGACCACGGCAGGGTGAACCGCCACAGCTGCAGCTCACCCCCCCAGGACTGCACTCCAGGTGCCTGGGCACAGGGTGAGCTGCCACCGCTGTGGCCACACCACGCCCCTTGCAGCTCCCCCGACCTGGGCGGCACCCCCAGGCTCCTGGCAAGCCCTCTCCCCCCTCCACCCTGTTTGGTGGCAACATGGCCCACAAGGGGCCATGGTGCCACACCTCCCAGGGTGCCCCTCTCCTGAAGTGAAATAGCAGGTCCACACATAGGACCTGCTGTTTTGCTTTTAGGGTCTCCCTTATTTCAAACTAACTTTTTGTTAGTTCAAAATAAGTTGTTTCAAAATAAAGCTTTTATTTCGAAATAAGTCATTTCAGAATGACTTATTTTGAAATAAAGCCTTGTGTGTAGACATAGCCAAGGAGATAGGTCTGGACGACCTGGCAAGAGGTCAATCTGTTAATTTTATGCATACAGATAGTATGAGTCAGGAGTGTGCACAAGGCAGGCAAGCAGAGGTACCTCTTCTCCAATAATTGGTAGGAGCTGACAGCAAGCTTCTTCAGCCCCCAGGGCTCCAGTGGACAGCCCCTCTGGCCCCTGAGATTCCTGTGGGGGGTACAGAAAGTACCCCTCCAGAAACAGAGGAACTGAAATTCCTGCACAAGCCCTTAGTACAAGTTGTTGAATTTGGGTTAATGGATGAGATTACTTTGAAATAAAGTAATGTAAATTCCCCATCTTCAAAGCATCTGATGAAGTGGGATTTTCTCCCATGAAAGATTGTGCGATAAAGAAATTTCTTAGTCTTTAAAAGGGCCACAGGGCTCCTTGGGTATGTCCACACAGGCTTCTTATTTCAAAACAACAGGTTGTTTCAAAATAAGAAGTGGCATGTCCATACAACGCACCGTTATTTCGAAATAACGGAACCCGTTGTTTTGAAATAACAGCCGTTATTTCGAAACCGTTAAACCTCGTATCTAATTGAAATAGCCGTTGTTTTGAAACAACAGCATTTGGACACGTTTTGAAACAACACCATTGTTTCGAAACAACATGTCCAAATGGCCTTGTTTTGAAATAACCATTCGAAATAACAAACTGTTAATTCGAATTAACTTATTTCGAAATAAGGACTTTATTTCAAAATAACTCATTTCAAAATGGGTTATTTCAAAATAATGATGTATGTGTGGACATAGCCCTTGTTTGTTTTGCTGAACTAGACTAACATGGCTACCTCTTTGGAACAGAGAAAAGAAAAGAGAAGCAAGGACAGGGCCCTCAAACCCTACAGAAAGTTGTAGTGGGAGATGAGGGGGATCCTCAGCCTGTTCAGAAAGAGAGAGTACAGGTGTAGGAGAAGAACCAGGAGAAAAGACGGTCACAGAAGCCCAGGGAAGGCAAGATTATTAGAACAGAGCATGGTCAACAGGCCCAAGAGGATGAGGCTGAAGAACAGGCTCTGAGCTTTGGCTAAAAAAAGAGATCACTAGAGACTTTGACAAGAATGGGTTAAGAGGAGTGGAAGAGGTAGGTGCCAGATTGGAGAAGATCTAAGATGGAATGGGAGGAAAGGAACTCTGGACAGCAACTGTAGACAGTGCATTTAATGACCTGAGAGATTAAAAAGGAGCGTTAAAGTAGTATGGTAGATAGAAAAGCTAGTGAAGTCAAAGGTGGTTTATTTGGGCTTTTTTGTTTGTTTGTTTGTTTTAAGATAGGAGAGAGTAAAACATGATTGTACTGAGTGGGGGAAGAGCCCAAGGAAGCTTGAAAGGATAAGGAGAAGTGTAAGTGAGGGGATGAAGTGGGACGGAATCACTAGGGCAAGAAATTTAGAGATGTACAGGAGATGAGATGCTTCTGTGCATTTGATGGGGTGAAGGAGAAGTTGTAGGAAGGGAAAGGGAAGGCCAGCTGAGGAGAGAGAGGGTCATATTGTATTTTGTCAATTTTCTCTTCCACTGCAGAGGCTCTCTGGTGGAACTCCCATGACCAGGCTGACCTCCTCCACTGTAAATTTGTTCTTTCCTCTTTCAGTTCTGCTGTCTTCCTAGCCAATCAACTCTACTTCTTCAGCTTAACTGAATCCGATGCCTGCAGCCCCTTCTGCCTTTACACTGCCTCTGGCTCATTTCTCAAATCCTCTCCTTGTGCTATGTCAGAAAACACACAAATCTCAAGTTTTGTGTGAAAATGCAAATCTGGTATACTATTTATTTTTTAAATTAGTAGTCTCTTTTATTGGTGCACAGCAATATTTAGTGAAACATTTAAACATATGAAACAAATCTGATTATTTAATTGTGTACCATTACAGTATCTCAAAATTAAGTCTTGTATTCTTAACCTTTAACTGGTATTAACGAAGAGAAAAATAATAGAACTATTTTGTTTTCAGTAATTATAGCAGTGGTTTGACATAGGTCAAGTATAGCAATGGTCTGTGACTAATGTAAATTCAATAATTATAGAAATGATTTGACAGAGATTACAGCAATGGCCTACCTAGTAGCAGGGCTAGGAGATAAATGTTCTTGACTTTACACTGGCTACTAGTGGAATTTTGAATGAAGTTCAAAGTCTTGGTTCTTAAATATGCTAAATAGATCAGTCCAGGATATCAACAAGATAGAAAGCTAGCAAGGTTCCACAGGAGCCAGTTCAAGTCCTGACAATATTCAGTATTTTTTATCAGTTATCAGGAAGTTTCACAGGCCGTACCTACCAAATGGAGGACTGTCTCCTGGAAAGCAGTGATGCTGAAAAGGATTTAATAAAATAAACAAGGAGTCTTGTGACACTTCTAAAGACTAACAAGTCTAGTCTTTAAAAGTGCCACAAGACTCCTGGTTTTGCTGAATTAGACTGACACAGCTTCCCATTTGGAACTTGAAAAGGATTTAGGGTTTGTATCAGGAAAACAACTGAACATGAGCTCTCAGTGTGTTTCTGGCAAAAAGGACCAAAGTGATCCTGGAATGTCTAAACATGGGAATTGGGAGTGTGAGAAAGTGGTTGATTTTTATCTGTGTTAAGGTATTTGTAACCTCCTCCCTTTTCTCCCTGGATTACTTGGGAAAGGGCCAATGCTTCTGACAACCAGGGGATCCTGAGTTTCCCAGTGGTGATGTGGGTTAAGTGGGAATACCTTATCCACTCCTTTGCTGCAGTCCCTTTGCTGTACAAGAAATTAACTTGGCAGTGCCTCCACCTGGCTGGGTCCTGTATATGCTTAGTGGCATGCCCTGGGAGCCTTCAGGACTAAACCCATGCAGCTAGGACTAATAATCTGTGGCAGGAGTCTAATTCAAACTTACTAATTGTATATATAATACATTCAGTGTACTTAAAGTGTAGATAACAAACCTTTACTTAGCAAGGAAACTTATCATAACAGGATAGAATTGAATATCACTACTAATTTAAATACACAGGGTTAAGGTAATAAATCAGTGAACAGACACAGAATACAGTTTAAAGGAAACTTATCTAACTCGTATTAAACAGCCCTTTTACGCCACCTCCAGAGTGCACATTCCCCAAAGCCCAGAACCCTGACCCCTTGCTTGTCTGGGTGCGCTTGGAGGACTGTCGAAGGAAGTAAGGCAGCACTCTGCTGGCTTAGTGTATTTGCACAGAAGCACGGTGAAGATCTGGAAAGTTTCGGTAGTCCTGGCCCTGGTTGAAAGGGACTGCTACTATGCCTCTTCTCAGGCATGGTCAGTCTCTCAGCAGACTCCCCTTCTTTACAAGCCCTGCTTCAAATTGGAGGAGGGGAGACAGACACTCACGCCCTTACTGCAGATCCAGCTCAGCCAGCTCTAGGCTCATACCCTGCTTTGGGCTGAGTAAGCCACCCACCTCTGAAGCTCCCTGCTTGAGTGAGCCTCCAGCAGTCTCAGGAACTCCAGGAGCAGTCTCAGGCACCACAGGAGCAGTTACCAGCAGCTTACAGAATTAGCCATGTGTTCCCAATCCGAAAATGGAGACCCCCCCCCTTGACCCTCTGTGCCCTCTGGAGGGGCAGGAAGGGTCTCTTCCTTTCCCAAGAGATCATGGGGGTTGTAGTCTCTCAATGGGAGAACTTACAGCACATAGGAGCTGCTTAAATGCTAACTTGAATTCAAGGGCCCCTAAAGTACAGGGTACCTATATACTGATCATACAAATGGTGGATTGTTGCATCCATTTCTGGTATCCACATTTTTAAAAAATGTTGAATAACTGGAGAGGATGCAGAGAAAAGCCATACAAATGATTCAGAGACTGTTATAAAAAAAAGTCTTGCAGTGAAAGACTGAAGGAGTTAAATCTGTTTAGTTTATCAAAAAAATCAAGAAGTGATGATTATGAAGAGTAAGCACCTTCACCTTTTCCTCAAAACATTTCTGTGGCAATGTTGTAAACATTATTTGGGACAGCTACAGCTATTGAAGTATACACTACAGTAGTACAAAAAATTAGACCTCTCTCATGGTTATACATATCATAGAGCAAAGTGTTCAGTGAACATAAGTGATACTGAACAGCATTATTAGAGACACAGCTAGACACCCACAGACCTTGCAGACCTTGGTTCTGTAAGTTCTTGTCCAAGAACTACACTGTAATATAATCTTTTTAATAAACCAATTTGCAGATTTTATATCATAGAAATGTTTTATCTTAACATTTTATCAGAAAAATAAGTCTCTCTTGGCTTTTTTCTCCATGAAGTCCTATTTCATCAGCAAAAGCTGCTTTGTTAACAGGATTCAGATCAGAAACTATAAAAATCTTCTTTTTACTTTAAAATTCAAGGTTTCACCTCCTGGTCACCTGAAGGACTTCTTTATCTGTCATCTCAGATGTTGAAACTCGTGAAGTCCTTTCTGATATGTCTGACTGCTTTTCACCACAAACGGACAGTTTAGCTATTTCTAACACAAGTGAGAATTTTACATGTACCTTCCTCTGTAAAGAGGATCATATTTAAATTGCGTTGTTTAATTAATAAGTTAAATACAGTTGAAAGGGTTAGAAAAATCTTTTTTCTATTAATAATCTCATATATGTTCCTATTTGATTTTGATTTTTTGAAAGTTGGTTTGTCTTTCTAAAATTATACTGTAACTCACATGATCACATTTCAAAATTTAAAAATGTAGCAGGCTATCTCTCTGCTAAATATAGATTTAAACACATTTGAACATTAATTAGCTACTGCTATAGGTCTTGGTGCCAAAAAAAAAAAATCAGTGGAAAATAACACTGAAGGAATAACAAATAAAAATACAACCCTACTCCTGGGTAGTCATTAGAAATGCACAAACACATACAGATACTATAAATGCAGTTCTCTTTTTTAACTAATTTTGAGAAAAACCTTAATAAAGCCCATTACAAAGAAAGAGAGTTATTTCTCTGCTTATGAGAGCTTGCCTTATGAAGCTCATTTATTTCCTGCTCATTTTACAGTTTCACCTCTAGATGGTAGAAGAGAACAAACTCTAAGGCGCCATTCTCTGAAGGTTAGCATAGTGACTGGAGAAAGAATTTCACCTACCAAAACACAAGGCAGAAAGGCATTCCACCTTCCCAAGATTTCATTTTTCCATTGTGAAGCTGCCAGCATCAATTTTGTGCACAGCCTAGGTAAATTAGAAATAAAAGATGATAGCCTTAAAATTTCTCTTGGGTCTTGCAGTCCCTCAATGCATTTCTCTGCCTAATTCTGGAGGACCAAGTCTGAGCAGCCTTTACTTGTCCTTGCCCGTAGACATCCTCCGTGTTCTTCAGGACCACCAATACCATCACAGTCACTGTTATGTGACCACCCATGGTGATGACTTTTTCGGCTCTATTGCTCCCTTCTGCTTCTTTAATGGGAGATATTTGCTAAAACCCCGGCATCTTCTGCAACCAAGAGGTCTCTTTTTAGGAACTTCAGGTCCTGATCACTGCAGTTAGCTTTAATCTTCAAATCACTTCTCCCTGTGCTTCTCTTTTCAGCACCACTACCACCACTGGAGTCTATCTTGTCATTTTTCTTTCTTTTTTTAATCTGCATCACTTGACATATACTGTTAAGCAGGGGTCTCAAAGACAAATCATTATGAGGGCCATGTGAGGACTAGTATGTTAGCCCAAGGGCTGCATCACTGAAACCTTTTTACACAATGACACAAAGTGTAGTCAAAATGAACAAATGAAGAGTAACATACATATGCCAAAAATAAGTAAGAAAGAATTAATTACTTCAAGAGGGAGGTGTCATCAGGAAGACAAAGAGTGAGTAAGTAAACACATTTTAAATTTTGCATTATCAATTATTGGAGAAATTCTAGGGGTGTGTTCACACAGCAGTCTTATTTCGAAACAACAGAGGTTGTTTCGAAATAAGAAAGGCCAAGTGCATACGACGCACCGTTGTTTTGAAACAACGGATTTTGTTGTTTTGAAACAACGCCGTTGTTTCGAAACAACTTAAACCCCATGTGGGGACGAAACAACATTGTTTCAAAACGATTGTTTCGAAACAATGCCGTCTGAACATGTTATTTCGAAACAACGGAGACTCATTTCAGAATAACTGTTGTCTGAACATGCTATTTCACTTTGAGCTTTTTTCCTTAATTCAAATTAACAAACTGTTAATTCAAATTAACTTATTTCAAAATAAGGCGTTATTTCGATACAACTTGTATCGAAACAACGTGTCCCGAAATAACCCCCTGTGTGTGAACATAGCCTAAGTGTCATTGCAGGCCACAGGAAATAACTTAGGAGCCGCATACAGCTGGCAAGCTGTAAGTTTGAGACTCCTGCTGTAGAGGTTGATTTTTTACTTAGTATTTATATTAAAATAATGCCTATGTGTAAAACACATACAGAGAGACAGTTCCTGCCCTGAAGAGATCACAATCTAATTAGACAAGACAGACCAAAATAAAGAGAAAGGAAGCTCTATCTTCATTTTGAAATGGGGAAACTGAGGCACAAAAATTCAGTGACTTGCCAAGGTTGCCCAGGAAATCTGTAGCAGCAGAGCATGGCACTGGGCCCTGAGCAGGGCTGGATTTTCAGAGGGGCTTTAGGGGTTTAAGCCCTGGGCCCTAGCGAAAAGGAGGGACCCCAGGCTCCAGCCCCTAAAACCCCTCCAATAATTTGGCAACCCCCTGACCCACTCCATGCTGGCAGGGCAGGAGCTTTTAGTGTGCTCCTGCCCTGCTGTTGCTGCAGGGAGGGGTGGGGCCCTGGAAGAAGAGGGTGGGCTGGCGCTGCACTCCTGCCATGCCACTAGGCTGGCTAGTCTGCCTGCTTACTCTGGCTGGGGGGGCTGGCCAGGGCACACTGGTGTGCTATGGTAACACCCAAAGTGTGCCATGAGCATCCCAGAGATCTGGAGTTAAAGTTCTCTTCCTGCTCAGCCCAGCCACATGGGCTATGCAGGGTTGGGAAAAGGCAGGGGTTAAAGTAAGGGGGGAAGGCACTGGAACACAGTTCAGGGACCCGCTATTTTTAGTCAGGCAGCCTTCTGGCCCCCTTAAAAATAGAGGAAGGCACTGGAACATGGAGTTCCAGGGGTCCCCCTAAAAATAGCAGGAGCAGCCCAAATGCAGTGGCTCCACCTTAAGCCCAGCCAGCAGAGAGCTGTGAGAGGCCAGGAGTGTGAGGATCTTGCCCTGCAGGATGGAGCAGCTTGTGTCAGGCAGCCTGGAAATAGTTCAGGTAAGGCCTTTGTGGGGGAGGGCTGCTGGGGGTTGTGTGCAGCAGGTGTGTGTGTTTACCAGAGGTGGGTGGGACTGGATGTGTAGCAGGGGGTGTGTAGCTGGGGTTGTGGGTTGGCTGTGTGTGGGGGTGTAGCTGGGGGCTGGAGGCTTAGTTCTGGCCCCTGCAGTGATGGGAGGGTCCATCACAGGCAGAAGGGGGCTGGAGGGAAGGGGAGGATGGGACCCACTGGGGTGGGAGGGAGCAGCAGTGGGGTAACAATTTGCCCTGGGTGGCAGGGAGCCACTGGGAGAAGAAGGGGGAAGTGGGTACTGCACCATGCTCCCCTGCCCTACCTTCCTACTCCTCAGGTTCCCCCCACCCCCCCACAAAGCCACTCCTGTTCTCCCTTCCCCTCTCTTCTCTTGCCACCTTCGTGCTCTTCCCCACATGACTGTCTTCATCCTCTTTTGCCACCCCTGCCCTACTCTGCTCCCCACACTCACTCCTGCCACAGCACACAACTCCTGACCTCCCCTGTTTTGCCACCCCTGCTCTGTAACCGCTACTACTGCACGTAGAAGCATTTCTGAAACACTGTGCCATGGTTCATGAATATTCATAGGTAATTTAAGTTAATTTGAATATTCATGAGTTTTTTAATGGTGGTGTGCCTTGAAAAATTTGAAGGTATCAAGGTGTGCCACGGCAGAGAAAAGGTTGGGAACCACTGGTCTAGTCTACTCTGCAGTGCAGCTCTCTCAAGAGCCCATGGCCCTGGGGGGCTCCATTAGAGATCATCTTGCTATCCATTGGGGCCCCAGGGGGCTGCATAGGGGGTCACCTTGCAATCCACCAGCAATGGGGAGGGTCTGGGGCCTGGCCCCTGTGGTGCGGGCTGGAACCCCTGGCAAAGGTCCCGGGGAGGCAACCTGGGGCCCCAGGACCAGTGTTCCCTCTAAGGGGCCAACACAGCTAAGCAACATGTGTTGCTCACTACATGCCCCCCGGGCCCAATCCTGTCCCCTGAAGCTCCGCTCCCCGCCTGGCCTCACCGCAGTGGAGCGGAGCAGAGCTCAGCCTACCCTCAACCGGCCGCGCCTCCCTGGGGGTGGAGGGGGCTGGCGCTGAGCTGTGGCGTGCAGGGTCAGGGCACTGGAGTGGCCCGCCCTGCTTCCAAAGAGTTTCGGCTGCTTTGCCCCCAGCCCCCTCCCCAAGGCCATGGAGCAGGCCCATTCAGGTCAGTGAGGGGGCAGGGGCAAAGCGGCCGAAACTCTTTGGGAGTGGGGTGGGCCACTCCAGCACCCCGACTCCGCACGCTGCAGCTCAGCGCTGGCCCCCTCCACCCCCGGCTAGCTGCAGCTGGCTGGGGGTAGTCTGGGCTGGCTGCTCCTCTCCACTGCAGTGAGGTCTGGCAGGCAGAGCAGCCTCCAGCCCCGTCAACCCCCAGCTGCTCCTTCGGCCGGGGTAACTCTCACCGAGCCTGTGCAGAGAGTCTGCGCAGGCTCAGTGGGAGCTTACTCTGAGAGGGAACATTGCTGGGGACCAGTTAATCTGGCCCTGTCCCTGAGCCTCAAACCATCATTCCTTTCCTGCAAGTTTGGGAACAATTTGCCTATGTTAATGCCAATTAGCAAACGATAATGATATTTAAGGGCTTGACCATATAAGGTGGTGGGGGAGTAGTCTGTAAAAATGATCATGTGCCATGAGCAGGACCCTGACAGACCAGTGCCACCAGAGAGTAAGTCTCACATGTAGGCGGGCTAGTGAACTCTGGCTGCTTAACACCGTACATAAGCTGTCTTACAGAAAACATTGAGATCTTTTGATAATTGCAAAATATTTATATTAAACCAGCAGACTTCATTTCCTGAAAACCTCAGAATACCATGTGGTTTTGGGAAACAGCTGTTCAGGGGATATATATTTTCTTTATAGGGAAAAAGTGGGAGAGGATGATGATGGAATAGAGTAATAACTGATGTGTTTGGCTTGTAAGATTGGCTTAAACCCAGCAGAGGATGCTGCTACCAAGAATATTTGCTATTACCTATGTTCCCTCTAAGCTGTGCGCATGTGCGCACGCACACAGGTTGTGAAGCCCGGGCACACAACAAAATAAAGCATGCACAAAATAATTCAACAGTGCTAATATTTTTGTGCTACTTTAAGAAGGCAGTCTCAAATAGCAAGTTTCAAATAAGGTTTTGTAACTTATAAAATCATTTCCATCACCATATCAAAATAAAATTTAGATATTATTTGCATCATATGCTTTGTTGCACTCACAAGTTTGAACACACTCATTGGAGCGTGCACAAATTTGGATACTGGTTCTGAAAATTTGCACAGAAGAAATTTTTTGCGCACACAGACTATGAAAAATTAGGGGGAACATTGGCTATTACCACAAGAATAGTTTACACTAAATCTAGAGCAGGAGTTGGCAACCCAAGAGGCGAGAAGAGCCATTCTCCCCTCCTGCCCCCCAGCCACATGAGCTGGAGCTGCAGCTCCCTAGCGCTGGCGGGGGGGGTGCATGGGCAGCATGCGCTCCCTCCCTTGGCTGGTGAGCGGAGCACTGCTGCCCCACCTGCCAGCCGGCCCTCCCTCCCAAAAGTGGCCGGTGGGGAGGTCGGCCTTGTTGAGGAGGGACCCCGGAATGGCCCCTCCCCAGAGTTCAGGCTGCTTCTACCCAGCCACCCCAGGCCCTGGATCGGTCCCAATTCAGCCCTGGGGTGGCCGGGTAGGCGGGGCCTGAACTCCATGGATGGGCCATTCCAGGGGCCTACCTCCACAAGGCCCAGCTCCCTGCCGGCCGATTTTGGGATGGAGGGCCAGCTGGTAGGCAGAGCAGCACTGCTCCACCCACCAGTGGAGGGAGGGAGAGTGGGAGGGAAGGATGGAGCGTGTGCCAAGTGTGTACCCTTCCCCACCACCAGCGCTAGGGAGCCACAGCGCAACTGCTGAGCTGGCTCATGCAGTTGTGCTGGGACGGTGGATGAGCAGGGAGTCCCTGGGCACACCTGGCTCCCTAGAAGAGACTTTCAGGGAGCCAGAAGGGGACGCTCAGTGAGCCACAGGTGACTCACTGAGTCTGCATTGCCAATCCCTGATCTAGACAATGCCGTCCTGTGTTAAAAGGGGAACTTCCTGTTTATTTTTGTTCTGCTGACACACTTTCAGAATCTGAAATACCTTGAAGGTTCCTGACTGGCTCAGTTTCAGGCTCTGTGATGGGCTATCATTTTCCTCTCTTGAAATAACTGCCAGTTTTGGTAGTGGAGACTGCAGTTCAGGGCCTAAAAATGGTTGTATGCAATGTTCAAAATCTTGTTTTATAATTGATGAGTGCTACCATTGAGAAGTTCAGGCAACGAACTGTGCCCTTTATTGCTTCATTAAAATGTATGGCTGTGTCCACATGACACTTTTCTTTCAGAACAACAGCTGCTGTTTTGAAAGAAAAGTTGCCATGTCCACACGACGCTTCGTTATTTTGAAATGACGGGACTCCATCGTTTCAAAATAATGACCACTATTTCAAAAGCGGTAAACCTCATCCACTATCGAAATAGCCGTTGTTTCGAAACAGCTGTTTCGAAACAACGGCGTTCGGACACATTGTTTCGAAAGGGCCATTTTGAAACAACGCGTCCGAACGGCTGTTTCGGAACAATGGGTCCAAAATCCTGTTGTTTCAAAACAACGCTATTTTGAAAGTGGCTTGAGGTGACCTTCTTCCTCACAGGGTGCCCTGGGCCAGGAAGTGCCCTCTAGGCTCGTGCCTCATGCTTTTAGGCTGCCTAGCAGGGCAATGGCTGAGGCACGAGCGGCTCGCTCACAGGGGCAGCATAGGGGATCTGTCTGGTCCCAGGCAGAGATCCTTGCCCTCCTCTGCGTCTGGGCAAGGGACGACATCCTGCAGAACTTCAGGGCCAGCCACAGGAATGTCGACATCTACTCCGACATTGCCCAGGCGCTGGCAGAAGAGGGCTTCAAGCGCACCACAGAGCAGGTGTGTTTTAGAATAGAATAGAATCATAGGGTTGGAAGGGACCGTGTGCTTGAAGGTGAAAGGGCTCTGGCAGGAGTATGCCCAGGCATGGGATGCCAGGCAGCTCCATGGGGCAGCAGCTGCCACCAGCTGCCCCTTTTATGAGGAGCTGGACCAGTTCCTCAGCGACGAACCCGGTGGCTCACCGCACTGTTGGTGCTTGAGGGACTCAGCGGAGGCACGCAGTAGCACCACGGAGCTGGAGGGGGCCCCCTCCAAACCAGAAGAGCCCTTGGATGTGGGTGAGAACAGCTGCCCGAGCACAGCTCCACCCACAAGCCTGGAGCTGATCCCGGAAGAGGAGCCCTGGGCCAGCAGCCCCGAGGAGCACCCAGGGGAGCAGGAGGCAGCCGCCTCAGATGGGACATCGTGCTGGACAGCAGGTGTCCCAGTTGGTGAGTGTCCCCACCACAAGGCAGGGAGGCCCAGGAGTGCAAGGCATGGGTCCTGAGGGGGGCACGGCCCTGGGACGGTGGGGCTTAGGCCCAGGGGAGGGGGGCACAGGCTCTCCTGTGCAGGTATGCCGCAAGGAGGCATGTGGAGATAGGGTCCCATGCCCAAGCAGGATGAGGGTCCCGCAACACAGGGCTGGCAATAGGCAGACTTGGCAGCATACAGGTCAGAGAGCCTGCAGCCAGCATGGCTGTCACATGGCTCAGGAGACTTCCCGGGCCACATGCTGCCAAGACCAGCTCACTACTTACCATGGGCCACCAGGCCCCATGCCCCCTGATTGCAGTGTACAGAGCCCACCCAGCCTTGGAATCCTGTTAGCTGTCAGGGCACGGGTGTTTGCAGCTCACAGGCTGCACACACCAAGGCTAGTAGGCTGACACCTAACCGTTCTCCCTTTTGCCCCTGCAGCTCATCCACCCACCCGCCGGCCTTCTCCTGGGAGCCCGCCACTGGCCACCAGGCGGAGGAGGAGAGCCTGCCCCACGCGTGACAACATCCTGGCAGCCACACTCGAGCTTGGCCAGCAGGCCAAGGAGTCGACCCAGGCATGGTGTCTGGAGCGGGCCAGACGCCAGGATGCCGCTGTCCGGCAGCTCCAGCGTGCCATCGACGCCGACGACCGCATTGCAGCAGTGATGGAGCGCCAGGTGACAGCGCTGGAGAACATCCATGCTGAAGTCCAGTGCACCTTGCCCCTCAGCCTGGCACTGCCCCTGCTGTGCCCAGGGACGCAGCTGCCCCTCGCCACTGGCGCCCCGGGACCCGGGGTGGCCTTGGGGAAGACCGTGGCACTGCAGGCCATGCCCCAGCAGTGCCTCCCCCCTAAAATGCCCCCCTAGTTGTCCCCAAACCCCCACCCCACATCCCCTGTCCCAGTTCGGTGCCCTCACCCCACATCCCCTGTCCCAGTTCGGTGCCCTCACCCCACATGCCTGTGTCCCCAGTTGTGCCCCCACTCGACCCTTCCTGTCTCCCCAGTTCTGCCTTCCCATACCCCCTTAGTTGTTTAAATAAAAACAGTTCACCCACGTTCAGAGTTTGTTGCATGTTTTATTAGGTTGGGGTCAGGGTATGGGTGGGTTGGGTGGGGGCTGGCTGGGGCAGAATGGAGGAGCAGGCAGTGTGGTGGGATTCGCATGGCAGTGTGGGTGCCATTGAGTATCTCCCCACACTTTGGAAAGCCCAGGGCAGTGAGACCGGCGATGATGTCCTGCAGTGCTCCCAGTGTGACGAAGCATGGCAGTAGGACCGTGCTGATGGCATGGGCAACCTGCAGCGGCACTTCCCCGACAGTGGACGTCCTGACACTGAAGACATGGGCAACGGAGCTGTGGGACTCGGGAGTGACCATTTTCCAGAAAGTGATGGCCACGGTCTTGTCCACAGGGATGCCTGCCCTCACCACCGCGTCCCTTTGGCGCAGGACTGGGGTGAGCTTGGCAATGAGTGAAGGTCTCTCTGCTAACCTAGAGGTTCCTCCTCCAGGACTTGTTGCTCCAGGTTTGCCGGAGAACCTGCTCCCACCAGTCTGTGCTGGTGCCCAGTGCCCAGAAGGGCTGTGGCACGGAAGGGGACAGGAAGCTATTGGTGCTGTGAGGCCCGCGGAGACGATGGTCCGGGGCGCAGCTCTGGGCTCATCGGGCTCAGGGAAAGTGTGTCCCACAGCAGGACAGCACCCTACAGGCTAGCAGTGGGTTAACCAAGTGCTCGAAGATGGCATGGGAGCTGGGGAGCATCCCTAGCCATCTCTCTTGCAACCTCTTAGGAGTCGCAATGGACAGGGAGGGGTGGCCAGTTCGTGCTTTTAGGTGATTGGCTGGCAACATGACCACCAACATGGCCCAGTGAGCCAGCCATGTTGCCACACCTCCCATGATGCTCCTCTCCTATAATCAAAATAGCATGTCCACAAACAGGGCATGCTATTTCGATTTGAAGGGCTTCCCTTAATTCAAATTAACAAACTGTTATTTCGAATTAACTTATTTCAAAATAAGGATTTTATTTCTAAATGAGTTATTTTGAAATAACAGTTACTGTGTAGACAAACCCTATGAAACAGTCTGTGATTTTATTTGGCTTCTGAATTTTGCTTCTTTTTCAGTAGTAGAAGTTCTGGCTCTGAAAACTATAGATGACTCCAGAACTTGTGAGCGGCCTTGTCACGTCACAGGAAACTGAAAGTTGAGCAACTGAAAGAGGAAGTGATTGCTAGGTCTTCTGTACACTTTTTTTTTTTTTTTGTACCAGTCATCAGCGTAACTGCACTGCTGTAAATTCCAAGTATAAACATATTGTACAAAGTGAATTGTAATTTGTACCCAGCAGTTTTTCATGGTTTGGAGCCTATTGAAGAATAATTAATACTCTCAAAGAATAGTGAATTGGAATCAGGATTTAATAATAACAATTTAAAGGAATTTTAAATCACTGAGCAGAACATGTGATGGGCTTTATAGCATGTGACTCACTCTAAAAGAATTAGGCCTTCTGTCTTCTACAGTCTGAATTAAGTTTGCAGCCACTTTTCTTTCCCCACATTTGAGAAGGTGATCTGATTTGTAATGAAATGATGATGGTTACAAATAATATACACACAAACTATGCAAGGATTTCTTCCATGCTTACAGTATTAATTGAAATTAAGATGGTGTACACTCTAAATGTACTTGTGATCCTTAGTACTCTTGAAACATATCATAGCCTATATTACATCTAATATGGAATTATATACTTTGCTAAATTAACAAAATAAAGCAAGCAAATGCAAAGCGGAATGTTTGATGTGAATAATTAATATTTGAATTTAAAAGTCCATGAAAAATGATTCTTACATTCCAAATACTAAATTCTGGGTTTTGTTATAACAATGCTCATCCCAGTTCAGCCATTATAGAGGATATCAGAAAATTGTGAAGGATATACCAAAGAAGAAACTCAAGGTTGGCCAGGGACATTGAAAAAACTTGTAACGATTAAAGACTAGTAAAACAAATACGTCTTTGTATTCCAAAGAATTTTCAGCACTTTCTGACGTTTCAGTGCTCAACACAGCTAGATGTGGGACCCATATCCAACTGTCTCTCTTACGGTTCTTATTTACTTACATACTTCCACCAATGTACTTTCTGAGCACCTTGCACTTTTTAATGCATTTATCTGCACAACACCTCTGGGCGGGAAGAAATCACCACTATCTCCATTTTACAGATGGAGAGCTGAGACACAGAGAAAGTAAATGACTTGTCCAAGGTCACAAAATCTTCTTGAGCAGAGAATTTAACTCTGGTTAAACAAATAAATAGAAATGACGCAGTAGATGTACTTCGTTCTACCTCAGCACAGGGTGTCTGTGCAAATCAGATGACCTTTTGAGATCCCTTTTTAGCCCTACATTTCTTTAGGCTACATGTGCTGAAAATGTTATTTACATTCTGGGTTGAATGTGTGGATCACATGGTGTTTAAAAGTACAATCTTCATATCATCACTAAGGTCAAGGCTAATAATAAAATAACACAGAAGAAACAATATACAATTTACCAAAAAGCAGAAGTGTCATCTGAAAAGTGGGCAGGGCTGAATAAACACAAACAATGACTAACTGTTGCAGAAGTGGGCGGTAACACTTTCAAGCTATTCTCTCTGGGCAATTTCAGGAAATGGAATCCCATGGCTTTTTTTTTTTTTTTTAAGCACGAATTCCAATGTTGAAAAATTACTCTTCAGCCCTCTAACTCATGACAGCTTCTATAGGTCCCATACCCTGAGGGGATTTTTGCCAGACACAACTGGGGAATTGGGAGGCTGGAAGGTGAGCACTTACCAGGGCTGGATTAATGCAGGGGTTTTAAGGCTAGGGTTATCAGATACCAAAGCATGGAAAGGAGGACAGGGAAGTATGAAAAGGAGGACATATGGAGAAAACATAGTATTAATGTAATATTCTTCTGTTTTTAGGGAGCCCTGGAATGCTTCCCCCTAAAAATAAGGTGTTCTGGGGTGTTCCAACGTACATTAACCCCTGTAAGTAAAAAGCTAGACAAAATCTTGTACTCTTAAAATGCCTGCCAGACGGAGGATGTAAAGGTAAAAAGGAGGACATGTCCTCCTTTTGGCTGACATCTGGTAACCCTATTTAAGGCAGCAGTTTTCAAAGATAGGGTTAGGACCCAGTACAGGGTTGCAGACCCTCAGGCACTGGGCTGCGACAACCCCTGCTTGCCGCTGCCAAAAGAGTGGAATGCATTGCTCGGGGATGTAGTTGTTGGGTCACAGGCATGAATGTTGTTTTTTCAAATGGGTCCTGAGAAAAAAGTTGGAAAACCACTGCTTTAGGGGATGCAGTCATAGGCAGTCTTAGCTATGGCATCTGTCCAGTGCCCCATGGTGGGAAGCAGGGTGGATACTGGGTGCTGTGGCAGTCTGAAAGTCTCTTGGCTGCCCACTGGTGAGCAACTCTGGACAGCTGAGGTGGGGGGCTGGAAGGGAGCGAATGGGTTGGGGAGGTGTGCGGGCTGGGGGGCCAGCAGTGAGGCTGGAGGGACTAGGGGTGAGGCTGGGTGGGGGGGAAGAGGGAGCTGGGTGGGAGGCACAGGCCTGGGGAAAGGCAGCAGGGTAAGGCAGATTACTGCACAGGTGTATGGGGCCCGTGCCCAGGGTCCCACCACAATGTGGGGGCCATCTGCCCTGCTGGCACTGGGGAAAGGGAATGGAGTGGGCCAGCCCAGAGGCCAGGCTCCATGCTCCTGCCCTGCCTCTGGGCCGGCCAGTCTGTCCTCAGGGCTGAAGTGTGTCAGACTAAAGACCAGGCTCTACGCTCTCACTGCGCCCCCGGGCTGCAGTCTGCCCCTTGGGGAAGGACAGGCTAGCGCAACTGGTCACTCTGCTTCAGGGGTGAGGCTGTCTGGCATGCCTTACAGCCTCTGGTGTGGCTTTCAGGCTGCAAAGAAAGCAGCATCGGACATGTTAGTTGGCCCCACCACTGCTGAGGGTCAATCATCCAGCCCCCTTCCCCTCCAATGCTGGCCTGCCCACAGAGGGCCAGGGCTCTTAGCTGGCAGGGAAGGTGGGGTCCCAGGAGGGGGGACCCAGTGGTTTGGGAGACCCTGATGCCCTGTAGCCCCCTGCGCAAGGGGGCTGATGGTAAGACTCAGGAGGCAGTGGTGAGACTAGGGGCAGGGGCAGCAAAAGTCAAGTACGGTTGTCACTGGCATGGGGCACGGACCCCAAGTGTGTCATCCCATGTCCCGAGTCTCTCTCTACAGCAAGCGCAGATGCAGACAGCCTGTCTGAGTTCCTGTGCCTGAGGAGAGCTCAGCTGCAAAGGAGTTGTCCCCCCTGCAGCACATCATTGAGACGTGGTGCAGGGCAGGAGAAGAAGTAAATTTAAATTCCTGTCTCCCCACCCAGCGGCGTGGAGCCCCATAGCAGCATAGGTAAGTGCTGTGGGGGGTCCACTATTGGGCAAGACATGGGGGAGGGAAAGAGGAGCTGGGGGGTGCAGGGGGAGATAGGGCCTGGGTCAAGCTGGGGTTCAGGGCTCAGTTAGGTCCACCTGCCCAAGACTGGCTAGGCCAGGGGCTGGCAGTGGGTGGGTGGGTGGCTGGGGGGACTGTATGGCGCCTGGGGCAAAGCAGATCGGGATCACTGGCAGCGGATGAGAGAGTGGAGGGGATGCCAGGGGGCAGGGCCTGTGCCCCAAATTTTTTTCAGGCAGCAACGCCCATGGCCCTATCCTTGATTTTTTGCCCAGGGCCCCGGATTCACTAAGACTGCCTCTGTCTGCAGTCCAGGGCCTCAGACAAAGAGGGGCCTGAAGCACCTCTGGACTGAGCGCTCACAGTTCCTGGACAGTCCCACATTGCTGCCCTGCCATGTCCCCAAACTGTGGCGAGGTCTGCCCCAGGCTGGTCGGAGTGCTCCCAGTCCCCAGAGCACGGCTGTGCCAGCTGACACAGTGTTGAGTGCTAGTCCCCCTGACCTACCCAACCCTCTTAGTCACAAGGGTGTACGAGGGGGGCATGTGCTTGGAGGCACAGCTGTCCCCTTTTGCAGGCAGCCAATTAGAGCCCCGCAAATCTGCAGATATCCAGATTATATCTGCATCTGTGGATACAACACGGCTACCTGCAGATGATTTCTTGTAGGTGCAGATCGGATACAGCCAGGTCCATGTATTTTTATCTGTGCAGGGCCAGAGCCTTGGAAATATGTGGATATCCACATTATACTCGCATCTGCAGATACAACATGGCTATCTGTGGACCATTTATTGTGCATGCAGATTGGACATGGATCCACCACACGGGGCTCTACAGGCAGTGCCCTACACTGGGTGCAAGGAGCAAGCCATGCCTCCCCTTATCACACTGCCCACCCCCGCAGAGGTGGACTGCAGATGGTGACTGTCATGGGGCACTGACAGGGCAGCAGTGGGGAGAGGACACGCTGCCACTAACGGGGGTGTTGCTAGTGTAAGTATGGCCTCCAGGCCCTGGACGCTCACACTATGCCACTGCAGCTGCCCCCCCCCCCACCAGGGGTCTCACAAAATCTAACAGCCCCGGGCCTACAGGAGCATTAGCTGAACCTATCCTTCAAGGGGAGAAAAGCAAACATTGAAAAGCCACATAGAACAATCTCAGATTGGAAGGACGCCCCAAGAGTTTTATTCTTGATGCCAAGAACGAGCGTTGTGCCATATGCAACACACACCTTTGCATGATTGCTCTTAGAAAATGGGGTTTGTTTTCTTAATTTGACTAGCTGCTCCATAGTGGCTACAGATCAGTGGGGATCAGATCCAGGGAAAGGGCCTCCTTCATGCCTAGGGTTACCAGATGTCAGGGAAAAAGATATGTCCTCCTTTTTACCTTCACATCCTCTGTCCGGCAGGCATTTTAAAAACACATGATTTTGCCTGGCTTTTTACTTACAGGGATTAAAGGATGCTGGAACACTGCAAATACACTGTTTTTTTAATGGGGAAGCATTCTAGGGCCCCCTAAAAACAGAAGAATATTACATTAATACTATGTTTTCTCCATGTGTCCTCTAATGGCCTCCTTTTCATAGTTCTCTGTCCTCCTTTCCATGCTTTGGTATCTGGTAAGTTCCCTGATCTTCAGGGCATCTGACAAAGTGGGATTTCTCCCACAAAAGGTCATGCGAAAAATAAATTTGTTAGTCTTTAAGTGCCACAAGACTCCTTGGTTTTGTGCTGGACTAGATTAACATGGCTGCCCCTTTGGAACTTGGTATCTGGTAACCCTACTCACATCACCCACCCACCCTCAGCTGCAGCATCATTTTGCCAAGGTGTGGACCGCACCATTGTGCGGTGGCGTGGGGCTGTGGTTCAGACACTGCAGTATTCTCCCCAGGACTTGAAATCAGGGGTGGGGGGGGTGAAGAGGGAGGTGTAGGGAGCATTAGTGGGAGTACTCACCAGGAGTGCCGCTGACCTAGGGAAAGACCTGGGGCATGGGCACAGGCCCTGCCCCCCACGGCCCCGATTCTCCACCAGGGCCTGATCCGGCCTGAGGCTCCTGCTGCCCCCTGCCTGGTCCTGGATCCTTGGCCAGGGCCGGGACAGGTAGGTGTTGCTGCTGCCGGCTGGACCCCAGATCTTTGACGTGGGACATGGCCTGGAGAGGCAGGGGCTGCCATGGACATTCAGGGCACTGGCGCTGGGACTCGGGGCATGTGCCCCATGTGCCAGGTGCCAGTGATGCCCCTTATGCTCACTGTATTGGTATAACACTATTAGTAGCTGACAGCTGGGGGGTGTTAGGGATATCCCTGGTGCAAGTAACTCTGGGGAGGTGTTAGCAGGGGAGGTGTAAAGGGGTTATTGGGGGTGCTCACTAAATTTGTATAACACTATCAGTAGCTGACAGGTGCAGGATGTTAGGGAAATCCATGGTGCAAGTAACTCTTCGGAGGTTAGGGTGGTGTTGGGGTGCTCACTAAGGTGGTATAACACTATGAGTAGCTGTCAGCTGGGAATGTTAGGGGAATCCCTGGTGCACTTAACTCTGGGGAGCCATAGGGGGGTTATTGGGGGTACTCACTACATTGGTATAACACTGTGAGTAGCTGACAGCTGGGGGGTGTTAGGGAAATGCCTGGTGCAAGTAACTGTCTCTAGGGAGGTGTTGGCAGAGGGAGGTTGGGGGGGTTGGGGTGCTCACTGCATTGGTATAACACTATGAGCAGCTGACAGCTGGGGTGTTAGGGAAATGCCTGGTGCAAGTAACTGTCTCTAGGGAGGTGTTGGCAGGGGGAGGTTAAGGGGGTGTTGGGGTGCTCACTGCATTGGTATAACACTATGAGCAGCTGACAGCTGGGGTGTTAGGGAAATGCCTAGTACAAGTAACTGTCTCTAGGGAGGTGTTGGCAGGGGGAGGTCAGGGGGGTGTTGGGGTGCTCACTGCATTGGTATAACACTATGAGCAGCTGACAGCTGGGGTGTTAGGGAAATGCCTGGTGCAAGTAACTGTCTCTAGGGAGGTGTTGGCAGGGGGAGGTCAGGGGGGTGTTGGGGTGCTCGCTGCGTTGGTATAACCCTATGAGTAGCTGACAGCTGGGGGGTGTTAGGGAAATGCCTGGGGCACCGGGCCTGCGTGGGCAGGTGCGGGTGCAGCGGGCGGGAACAGACTGGCCGGCAGGAGGCGCGCGAGTTTCTCTCATCGCCCCGCCTCGCGCGCTGCCCGGGCGCCCATCAGCTCCCGGGCGCCCGCGGAGTGACGGGCGGCTCCGCCAATGGGCAGGCTCCCCGCCGGCTGAGGCGGCCGCCTCGCCCGCGCAGCAGGAAGAGGGGAGCGGCCCCCAGCTCCGCCCCGAGGCGCGGGTTTGGAGCACGTGTGTCGCTGGCGCTGGCGCTGGCGCCGGCGCGGGGCAGAGCGAGGCCGGGCGGGAGGGATGCAGGATGGCAGAGGCGCGCTGCGTTGCCTACAGGACCACGGGCTCCACCTTGCTGCACCCGCTCAGCCAGCGCCTGGGCATCCCGCTGGACCAGGTAAAAGCGGCTCAGGCGATCGGGGCTGCCCAGCCATGGTGGGTGTGATGCGGATGACGGTGATCTGGGCTGGTCGGGGGTCACTGCGCCGATTTGCAAGGCGGATCCATACCTGCGTAGCCGCAAGAGGAGTTTGCAACCTTTTAGCTGCATTGCATGGGATATTTCACACTGGGCGCTGTGTGTAAGAGACAAGCCTGCGAGGTTAATTGGCAACATCTCTTTATTTCCTAGGACGTTCTGCAAAGGGAGGGTGTATGGACATCTCAGGAAGTAGATGTAGGCAAGGTCAGACTGCACAGATGTTTGGTAATGGGCGTATATGTCGAGAGACATGCGAAGTTGGTTGGCAAGAGGAGCGAGCAGAGATGAGAAAGTCAAGGATCTTTGTGTTTTTGTTTTGTAAGAAAAAACAAAATGGGTATACGTGCATAGATTTCAGAGCAAACACTGCTGGGTTTTTTTTTCCAGTTATGGGTGTAGATTCTTAAATTGTATTTTAAAAGGTGGCTCTTGTCTATGAATACAAACCATACTTTTTAAAACCCTGGCATAACCCTGTAGATGCTCGTCTAAGGAACTTCGAGTGCTTTATTAGAGATACGTAACTGTAATTATAGAAGGCCAGATATGCTAAGGGCATTTTACAGACAGCATGAAGACAAAGATCTTGCCCTGAAGATTTTACAGAGTTGATAGCCATAGATGAACGACAGAGATGCATTGTAATTGAAAGCAAAAGAGATCGTGTTAAATTTTAGCACGTCTTGTTAATTCTACAATTTTTGTTTATATTTTAAAATAAATTTCTTAGTTGCCTTGCTAAGATTTACCTGAGCTATTATTTATTTAGGTAGCTCTTTTCATCATGAGTTGTAGTATTCTTTAGAGCTAAAGTTGCTAAAAGTAGGCCTTGGACTAAATATGGGAAAATTAAAATCTTTTTGAGGTGGTAATGGGGATGGTGGTTTTGGTAATTGCCTCACAATCACTTAGCTGCTTTGGTTAACTGAGCTATTATTTGAATAGATTTTGTTTCAGAGGTCCAAAGGGGCAGCCCTGTTAGCCTAGTTCAGTAAAAAAAAAACAAGTCCTGTGGCACTTAAAGACTACCAAATATATGTATGGCATGAGCTTTTGTAGGAGAAAAAGTGTCTGACAGAGTGGGATTTTCTTATATAAAAGCTCATGCCATACATGTATTTGGTAGTCTTTAAGTGCCACAGGACTCCTGGTTTGTGTCTGAGATGTATGTTGTAGCTTATAAAATGCCACTTAATTCGGCAGATATTTCTTAGGTTACGTCAACTTGGAAGGGAGATTCAGGGAAAGAGACTTCTGTAATAAGAAGGGACTGTTGAACTCCAAAATACGGGTGCTGAAATGAGTAGCCAACTGTTAAAAAGCAGAAGAAAGGCAAGGGTTTTCAGTGCTTTCTTGGCATGATGTATGTGGTTATGCTGTTACACATTCATTTGTCAACTCATTGTGAAATTGACCTCTAACTGACAAGAAAAACATCAGTTAGTTTTGATCATTTTTCAAGCATACGTACACCTGCTACCCTTTTTGCATTCTTTGAGTAATGAGGAAGTTGGGCCTGGAAATTTGCTACACTAGGCTTCTGACAGGTTCTATAGATGAGATTGTGCTGGGAGATAAACCAAGGCAAGAAAGATTTACTGTAAGTTTTGACACCAACAAAAAAGCAGGATATTCCAGATTAAGATTGACTTGTTTTCTTTTACTCATTCAGTAGCAGACCTTTTTGGCTATTGTTTTTATAAATTATGTAGTAAGGGAAAGATATTGTCAGTTCTTCTCCCCTGCCCATATGAAACTCCAGAGGCAATATATGGAGCTTCCATCCTTATAAAGGGTGTGTTTTTGGTACAAAATAGGGTGTTTTTTTTAAAATAAAGATTGATATTTCTAGCATTTAGTAATTACAGGAAAAAATAGGATTTATTGTAAATTCTACTGGTAAGCATGTCTGTGAACATATCTAAATAATCTGCTAGTTCACTCCTGCTTACTTTATAAGCAGGATAGAAATCCTCCCCTCTCCCCCTGCCCGTTGTTGATGTTATGTGCTGGAAACAGTTTTGAAACTGTACAAGAAGAATCACATATGGAGAGTGTATGTTTCCTTCAAGGGCTTACATCAATCTACAGTCCAAAGAGTAATATATCAACTGACTGAAAAATGAATATTTGACAAATAAGCTTTGAAAGCTTTCAGAAAGGTATTCTTCCCTCTAGTTACGATGGCATAAAGACTATATGCTCAGCTGGCAAAACTTAATCACATTGGGCAGTGAAGGGGTATTGTTTAGGGAATTAATAGGAATTGTAGTTGGCATAAATATAAACACGTAAAGCAGGGAGAGGGCTAGCAGGGAGGGTGACCGCCTCTGTTGTCAATAAAGGAGAATGACATAAAAAGAAGGGACAACACTTTGTTTTAAGTGATATCTTAAGGAAACACCATTTCCCTTAACCTATCATGTACTTTTCTCTCAAACATATCTTGCTGCTGCTCTCAGGCAATTCATAGGCTTCAACAGTGTTTCAAATGGTCAAGAGGTGTCCCTTAAAATAAGAGATGGGTGGTCATTCTAAGGGATAAATCAATGAAATAAAGGGTGGTCCCTTAAAATAAGGGCTCAGTGGTCCCTAGCAGCTGTGGTGTGGTGCTTTTAAGACTCGTATTATAATTCTGCCAGAAATTTTCAGAAAGATTGGAGTAGTATGTTTTTCTCCTGCAGTGTTCACCCTCTGTCTGGAATCTGCTTAATTATTTCTGCAAGACTGATCCAAGGGGCTCATATGAATACTTGCGAAGATCTGTTGAGGGTTTTTTGGTCTTTGGAATGCTCCAGCTTGTGCCAAGTGTCAAGGATTTGCAGAAAATTTCCCTGACCCAGACTACAGTTGCTTTACATTCCCAATCTCCCTTCAGATGACACAGATTGAACTCTGTAATGGTGTCAATAAAGATTGGAGCAAAATGCAAACACTTCCTTCCACCTTTGTGCTAAATCTGAGCTAGTTTGCTAGACGGTGTTGCCTCCTTCCTTTGTTGTGGGAGTGGTTTTTTGTTAAAATGGAGCAACAAATATGGATTGTTTATATTTATTCTGTGCAGAACTCACGTCTCTGCCTAAAAGAATATAAGGCTTATTATAAATTCTACATATATAAAAGGGAACATTTTTGTGGAAGTCCTTTACTAAAACAATAATGGCTTGTCCATGGCTTCTAACTTGGCTCTTGAGCTACTTTAGGGGAAATTAACCTTGTGCATGCTCTAGATGCAGCTGTGACTGTGCAGTCAGGGCAATCTTCAAATCTGTCCACACCTGTGCTGCTCCCCCCCAGTGCCTCTCTGGAGCTCAGCTCTGCTGACATTACAATCTGAAAATCAGGCTGTATGTTTTAGTTTTCTAACTGTCGTGACCAGTAATAAAGATTCAGCATTCTGCCCTCAACATGCAGTTCTCTTGATGAGAGCTGAGTTAGAGTAGTAGAATCTGGTATGTTCTTTCATAGCTGTGTTTACTCTCTGCTTGAACAGTAGTTGGGGGAAAGTGAATGTTGGTAAAATAAACAACTTGAATTTGTGTATGGAGCATATATACAGAGTGACATTTTTACATAGTTTTATTTTCTCCTTTTAAAAATTAAAATGATGAATTACATTTTAAAGGGATACAGAGCTCTGAGTGTGTCTAACTAATCAACAAACAAGACATGATAAAATACTAAAACCATTTTTGTCCAAACAGTAGTTTAATGAGATGCTAGCAAGGTTTTCTAGTTTCCATATGTGCTAAGGAGTTGTGATGTCTCCATATAAATGATATATATTCCTTTTTTACGTCTCGGTTTTCCATGACATAATACATCCATGGATTTAACAAACCTTTCTTCAATTGGAGTATGAGTTTGGCAGTACTGCCTCAGCTGCAAAAAAAAATACTGGATGCAAAAAGGGATGAAGAGTAAAAACATTGTCTGGGCCATCATTATATGCTTTAAAATCTGACAGATTTGTGTTTCAAAACTATTGGGCCACAACAATATTACTCTTTCAAGTTCCAAAGGGGTAGCCATTGTTAGTCTAGTCCAACAAAATAAACAAGGAGTCTGGTGGCACTTTTAAAGATTTTAAATTGGTTCATCTTTAAAAGTGCCGCCGGACTCCTTGTTTCTTTTCATACACTTTCAGTAGCATCAGGAGATCGCTTGCCCCAGATATGCTCAAAGTCACCAGTTCTACCACAGCCCCTGCAGTCTGAATCCAAGTCAAATACAGCTAATTAAAGGGGGGACTTGAAGCAATAGAAACCTTGTAGATAATTTGATATGGTCTAAGTAGATGTGCTTAATTACACCATAAAAGGTGTGTTAAATGTATGTCTTTTTCTAAGAACTTGATTGTATCTTTTTATACTGCTAGTTATTGAAATGCCTAACCAAGCCCTAGGCATGTATAAATACTACAGATACAAACAAAACGTAAATACCTTCATTAGAAAAAGCTTTACCATCCAAGGCTGCTTCACAGATAATCTAAATTCCTTTTTCAGCAGTCTCCTCCCCACCCCCAAAAGTCCCTCCCCAGACCTTTAATTTACTCTTCCCCATGAGCCTTTTAGCGTGCCTCACCTTAGTCTAAGGCATCTGGATTTGGTGTCAAAGTGTCTGTCAGAGGGATTTTCTCCCACAATAGCTCATGGGATAAATAAATTTGTTAGACTTTAAAAGTGCCACAGGACTCCTTGCTTGTTTATCAAAGTGAGTTACAGAGTCAAGAAGACCCTTCTCACAGAAAAGGCTCTTCCACAGCTTCCCCTCTTATTTAAATGAGGTTTTTAGCTTGCATACTTCCTTCGACTGGGGTTACTAGATATCACTTGGGAAGCAAGATAGTCTTTCAGGTAGCCAGGGCTTAAACCATTTAGAATCTGAGTGTCCCTTTATCTATGAATCATTGACTTGTTTGCTGTGCGTCTAAAGTAAATGTTGGTTTTTGCATACATTGACTATTATTCACACACTTATCTTTTACTTCAATTTGTTCACTGCAGCCAGACTTTGAGGTTTGGTAGTAGTTTAAACTGAACATTTGCTCAAATGATTGCAGAACAAGTACTCTTCCATTTAAGTCTCCAAGCAAAATGTATTGAGGGCATCTTCCTGACATTGATTAGTATGACTGTTTATTTCTGCTAAAACTGCTTAGATATCAGTTGTGAAGATGATGCGTGTTAGAGATTTTCCTTTTGGATAAGATATAAACCAACCCAAACTTCAGTTTCAAATGTAAAGGGATTCCTCTTTTCAAATATTTGTGGAAGCTTAGGAAATGTCAATTAAATCAGTAGCTATCTGTTTTCAGCTTCACCTCTATTCTTCCGAGTCTAGCTAAAACTAAAAATTAGCGCACCCCCCCCCCCAAAACCCTCAAGGATGTTCTCCCACGAAAGCTCATGCGACAAATCTGTTAGTCCTTAAGTGCCACAGGGCTCACTGGTGGTGTTTTTTGCTGGACTAGACTAACGCCTCTGCCCCTTTGGAACTAAAAATTCAGCTCAGTCTCTTCATCATCCACCAGCCTCTTTTATGTGGTGTTTGTAGCTCAGCTTTTGAGGTCTAAGAGAACAGGTGAGAATTTAACTTTTTGAAAGCTTGCTGGAATTCAGCCCTGCACTGCCCATATTTTCAGGTCATCCATCACTAATTTGTTTAGATTTTTTCCCGTTGGGTTGTTTAGCGTAGAACAGGATAAAATGAATTCTGCATTAGTACTGTGGAATAGACCAGGGCTCTCCAAACTATGGCCTACCAGTGGGTGAGCAGGTTGGGGAAGAGACTAGGGGATTCAGGGAGCCGGTGGGCAGGCAGGTTGGGGGTCTGGCGTGCTAGTAATTAAGTAAAAGCAAATTCGGCCCTCAGGTGAAAAAGTTTGGAAACCCCTGGAACAGACTATCTCTAGATGACCCACTAGAGAGTCTTCTTGCCCTATTGAATCTAGAGTAATTGGGATGCTATCACAGCAAGCAGTAATTCGGGGAAAAATGTATTATTGATCAAATTAATAGAGTTTAGGATTCTAATGTTATTGTAGCAGAGTTGATCCCAGGATATTGGACAGACAAGGTGGATGCTGTAGTATCTCTTATAGGTAAAAGAGATGAGCTGTTAAAGGTCTCTGTATAGCTCAAAAGCTTCTCTCTTTCACCAACGGAATTTGGTCCTGTAAAAGAGATTATCTCATTGTCTCTTTAGGTTTCTAAAGTGACAAGGATTTCTGACAGAGTAATAAGTGAATTAGCAGATGACTTTAACCTGGAACACATTACACTTTGTGACTAGACAGTAAAGTTTTAATGGGTTCAAATGAAAATGATCCAAATGACCCCTACACAACTTTTCAGGCTGTTTTTTAAATTATAGTAGTAATTATTATTATCTTACCTGAGCAGTGTTACCTTTTTATTTAATTCTTTTATGCCTTGTATGCTGAAAATGAGAGCTTGATGCGTTGCTTTGAATTGCTGTAGCACTGTTAGATTTAGGAAGTGATGGAACCAAGGGAGGGAACCATCTCTCTTCATTGGGAGAGTCATACACAACAAGCTATGGAAAAGTAGTCTGCTAGTCAGTTATTTGAGGAAGTGTGTGCTAATGTAACCTAAACACTGTATCCTGCAGGTACACAGAGGGGTGCTGCAAAGCTCATGTGGAACAATCTTAACTTTGACTTTTGAGTGCTCAGCATTTTCGCATCAATGTTATTTTAATGCGGCCCTTGACAAATCAATGTTTCTGGTTGCCGAGGCAACCAGTTTTAGTAGCCTGTCCCCTAACTCCACTGCAGACATGTAATGGAAGAGCACCCTCTGGCAACCAAAAGCAAAATTGCCAGCTCCTAGCTGTGAGTCAGTTTTGTCCACCCCTGTTTTAATGTAGTTAAAATGAAGGTGGTGTTTTCTATTCTATTCTTTAATATATATAATACTGTAGGAGTACATAGCACACTTCATGAAGAATGGGGATATGGTCTTTGCAGGGACTGAGGTTATTCCCTGAGCATTATTCCCAATGCAGGCCAGTGTAATCCTCTCTAATATTGCAAAATGATAGACTGAAGACTAGACACCTTTGAAAATAAATGCCTATCTAAGATTCTGAGCATTCGTTGGGAGGGTTTAATCACTAGCAAAGAAATAGAAAAAAATTACCAGCTAGCAGCTCATTTCTTCCAGAGTCAAATAGAAGATCTGGACTTACTTGAGGTGTGTATTGCATTCTATATGCCAACCCACAGGGTAGGTCTGGCCTGCAGTTGAAAACTCAGTCCTGGCCTGTGCCACTTGGTGTGGTTGTGGACTAAGAGGCAGTTAGATTAGAGCAGACATTCAGGCTTGGACTGGAGTCTGGGCTCTGGAAGCCTCTGCTCTGACAGGGTCCCAGAGTCTCGGCTTTGATTTGAGCCTAAGTGTGGACGCTGTAATCAAAATGCCTCTTTGCTGGTTTCAGCGAGCATGACTCAGCTGGCATAGGCCTGCTGTGGATGTTGTCTTGGAGTGTAGACGCATCCAGAGGTTCCTGCATGAAGCTATCAAATGGAAACCCAATTGGCGTGAAGAAACAAAGACATCCAAGAGAAACCTTAATAGCTCCTGTCTGAGAGGACAGAGCAGTTGATCTCAACCTGCAGAGCAGATGGAAACAGCAGCAAATGACAGACCATAATGAGCATCCTGGGTAAGACCAATGGTCCATCTAGCCTTGTACTCTAACTTCCATTCATTCCCTCTTAAGCACCTGGCATCGGTCACTGTTGGAACAGGTGATCCATTCCTTGTCACCAACTTGCAGCTTCTGGCAAACAGAGGCGAGGGACACTTCAGGGCATGGTTTTAAATCCTTGTTCATCCTTGCTAGTAGCCATTGATTGCTCTATCCTCCATGAACTTATTTAGTTCTTTTTTGAACCCTGTTATTGTCTTGTCTATTACCACATCGCTTTGCAATTGTTCCACCAGCTGACTATGTTGTGTGGAAAAAATGGAGTAGAAAAATAATTTGTATCCTGTTCACCAATATTTGTTTGAGAAGGATGTAATAATATTTAAAATCTCTCTCTGGTGTGGAACATGTACCCCATCTGTACGTTGTTCCCACTCACATGGTCAGTTCAGTCCGAGAATTCTCAGCCAGTATCTTGATGATATACAAATAAGTATTTCTATATTGCCTTGTTCATTGAAAACAAAGGGTTTTTTTGTCCTGATGCATTTTCACCCTCTGCCAAATGGAAAAGTTGATTGGGAAACAACCTCTCATGAATTCTTCCATGTTGTATATGTTCCTTTCCTTCTCATTTTTATAGTGTTTGATCTGGAATAGTAAATTATAGGGGCTTAATATAGAATTTCCAGAAGTCTTCTTTCTACGTTAATAAAAGAGAGACTGATTCGCCAGTGCAAAGTGGCCGTGAAACACCTCCTTGGCCTTCTCCAGTGTAGGGGCCTCCAAGATGAGCATGGAACTGTCTGTACCTGCCCTGCTTCCCCCCATCACTTCCGCAGCAGATGCCAATATTGGGTACTTGTTGGGTGCAGGAAGAGGCCTGGCCAAGGCATTCCTATACTCTGGCATTCCCCAGGTTCTACAAGCCCGACAAGTATGGGCAGCTCTCAGGATTGTATAACCAAAGTCACTCCAAGTAGTCCCAAGATAATGGAGGTAAAAGTTTGGTCCCTGCTCCTGGCTCTGCATCAGTGCAGCAATGAATTCAACCTCCATCCTTATCCCAAACTGAAAAAAACTTGTGTCAGCAAAGTAGGTTTCCTTTTAGAGCCAAAGGCTTATTCAGTGTATAAAGTACCATCTGACCTAATAGCTTCTAATATTTCTGGAAACTATTTACATGCACATGCTTAGAAGGTCCAAGCTTCTTTGTTGCCCAGCTAGTTTAACAAGTGTATTCAAATTGTAAGAGCAGGTTTGGCATTCTAGAAATTCAATTACATTCTGGCACGAAGGCTGCCGTTGTCCTCCAGTAATGCCTTTGACATTCAGTTAGCTTTTTCTTCAGAATATTTTACTGCCTCATCTGTACTTCTGTCAGCATGGATTTCAGTCTCCTGTACAAGTTGCTTAACTTGGTCCATACATCTTATGCAATTTGCTGTCAATTTTGGGGGTTAATTTGAAAATGACTACAGGGCAGTTTCTCTGAACCAGACATTTTGTTCAACAGACTAAGATAGTTTCTAGTCGTGTTCTTTCATATGTTGATGATCTTAGTTTGAAAAATGCCCTTTCTATAATCCTTTCATGGTTTAGGGCATTTTAAATTGCTCTGCAAACTTGCAGGTGATGTGTGAAGCAAAGACAAAGGCACAAAAAAATTGATTTTTGCAACTTCTGAACTGCAAGGACAAACTCAAACTCCAAAAGAAGACTTTTTCCCTCACTTGAAATATGTTGTGCTTTTATGAAAGCTAGGTGGGAAATGGTTTACCCATCCTACAAAAATTTTCAAAATTTTGAAGTGTTTTTTCCATCCTGGGTAGAGATTAAAATCTGAAATCTCAGACAGCTTCATGAATCAAAAGTCCAAAACCTAGTTTTGATTTGAGTCATTAGAGACATTTCTAAATATTTTGATTTCAACATTTTAAACATTTTTAACACAAATAAACTTAAAATTCAAAATAAGTTGTTTCAAACAGAAAAACAAGTTGCTGGTTTTGAAAATGTCAATATGGACTATTCTGACAATTTAAAAACTTTTCCCATACATTTTTCCAACCAGGAAAATTATCTGTTCCTGCAAATGGTTTCAGTTTTGACTGTTTGGTGTTTTTCAAGTGGCAGAAAAAGGAAAGAAAACTAGCTTGAATCCTTAATTTACTCTTTTTGCTAGAGGAGCCTGAGTTGATTGGTTGGCATGTCTATTGAGTGACCTGACCATCACTTCAGGATTTAGGAGCCAAACTCAGAAACTTGAAAAAGCATTGTTGCTATTCAGAATCAGACTATTTCTATCTAATCTTCAGTTGGTTATGTCATGAATCTGTGGGTTGTTCTGGAGGAAAACATTTTGGGGCAGGGGCAAGCAACAGAGAGAAAAACTCTCTGGTCATGTTACTTCTTCCTACTTGATGGATGCCTGTGCAAAGTTCTCTTTCATGGAGCCCTAAAAGAGACAAAGCCTAGTATAGACCTAGGTGCTTCCAGTAACGGAAAACTTAAGAGCAAGGGACCTGAGCTGAAAATGCTCTGCCTTGGTTTTCAAGGTTTAGCAGGGGCTCTTTTGTGTGTGAAAGTTCTTACATGTTTTGAAAAGAGAGACAGACCTGAACACTGGTGAGGGCTATGACTACAGAATTCCATAGATTCCATTTTAAATGTTTTTCTGTCCTCCATATCTGTGTTTCTCACCGAGTACCTGCATTTGGCCCATTTTTTACACCTGGTTTGCTTGAGACCTGAAATGGAAAATAAAATTCTTAGAGAGATAATGAAACTTTTTACACTGAAAGACACATATGTAACTTTGTCACATAGTGAGGGTGGGTGGGTGGGTGGGTGGGTGGGTGTATTAAATGAGTCTTTATTTTCTTCCCAGTAAACACCCCTCCCCCATATTCTCAGGGGTTAAGGTATAATTTTGCAGGCCGCAGAAGCCCCCTAATCAGTTGGGCCCCCCCTTTCATCCCAGCTCCAGCCCCCCATATCCATTCCTCAACCCCCAATACACCCCAAACACATGAGCTGGGCCGCGCCAGTACTTACTGGCAGCTGTGTGCTGGGCTGTGAGGCAATGCAGTCTCTGCATGTGCAGGGAAGTGGGGCAAGGCCCCCACCCCCTGCCAGGGGCGTCGTTGGAGCCTGGCACATGGGGCTTATGTCCCGAATCCCAGCACCAGCGCCCTGGGTCCTGGTGTGGCCCCTGCCTCTCCTGGTCTCCGTCCAGAAATCTGGGGCCTGGCTGCCCGTGGTGGCAGCAACCACTTCCGGCCCCATCCTAGGCTGTGCCGCCTGCGGCTGTGGCTGCCACTCCCTGCCTTGTCCCCGGCCAGGGATCTGGAGTCAGGTTGGTGGCAGCAGGTGCCTGAGGCCGGGTGGATCGGGCCCCAGTGCGGCATCAAGGCCGGGGGCATGGCCTGGGCCGGTGTTTCGAGTCCTTCCCTGGGGCAACGATGCTCCTGCTCCCCCCTCTCCCCTGCCTGCCAGAACGCTGCAGAACACCGTTCTGGGGCTTGCTATTTTTAGGGGCCCAGCGTTTGGGCCCCTAAAAATAGAAAATGGAGCTGGAATGCTGCGTTCCAGGGCCTGATATTTTTAAATGGTGGGCCCTGGAACACAGCATTCTGGCTCCATTTTCTATTTTTAGGGGGCCCAGAATGCTGAACCCCTAAAAATAATGGACCCCAGAATGGCGTTCCGCCACGTTCCAGCCCACGTTAACCCCTGTGTATTCTGTGTACCCCAGTCCCAGGGATCCTGGTCACTCTACCTTTTTTTCCTGAGAAAGGGTTTGATGATTTTTGTTTTGGGCCAATCAAAACTGCTTTAATTGTAGGGTAAAAAGTGTTTCTGAAGTGTGAAATAAGCTGATCCATCTACCCTGGGAACAAGCGGGCTTCCTCAGTAGCATTTCCAGCCTTAGGTATAACTGAATGCCATACTGCATGCCAGTGTTTCAGGCTTCTTAGAGTAAGGTTCTGAAGGGGTAGCCATTTGCTAGTTCAGCAAAACAGGCAATAAGTCCTTTGGCACTTTTAAAGACTAACAAATTTATTTATTGCATGAGCTTTCTTGGGAGAAAATCCCACTTTGTCAGATGTTTTGAAGATGGGGAACTTTCAGAATGGAAGGAAAATAAATGCTGAGCTGCAAAAGTGGATGTGGAATTGGAATTTATATGCAAATTTGACACTTGCTTCAGAGCTAAATAAGGACTATGGATTTTTTTTTTTCCATTGCAACAGGTGATTTGACTTCACCTTCCTCTGTGTGCTGTTCCCCAGTGTTTGAATCTAAATTACAACACTGACTTGCTGTCTCACATGATCTTATGACTTACGCTTCCATGGAATTATTTCCCTACTATTCTGAAAGCTCCCCATCTTCAAAGTGTCTGACGAAGTGAGATTTTTCTCCCATGACAGCTCTTGAGATAAATAAAATTTAGTCTTTAAAAGTGTCCCAGGAATCCTTGTTTTAGTGAGGGGTGTGTGTTTTCTCTTATGGGCATATAAGTAGAAGTACAATTGTTGAAATGGAAATTCAGTGAACTTGGATCTCACAAAAATGGTTTGGACTTGTTTCAGTGTTTGGTTTAAACACAAACATTAAAAACAGCTATTTCAGGCCTTGACAGGAAATTCAACCACTTTTTATATCCATTTTGCCCTGTGCTACATGTCCCAGTTCCATGAGGAAAGCTTAAAGTGGGCTAGAGCTCTTTTTTCATTAGTGTTCTCTTGTAAATCAAGACACTGTTTGGATTGGTGCATATACGGGGTAGGAATGTGGACAATAGAGATATGAAACTAGACCTTAGGAGCCATATTAATACAACTTTCATGAATTAACAGTCATGTATATCTTTTTCCATTGTGTGCTAAAAAATTTTTAGACAAATGAATAATGATTAATTTAAATCTTCTCACAT
Organism: Podocnemis expansa; assembly: GCA_007922195.1. NCBI lineage: Eukaryota > Metazoa > Chordata > Testudines > Podocnemididae > Podocnemis > Podocnemis expansa. The sequence goes on from ML682005.1 coordinate 44,950,243, forward strand.
AACTGTACTTTTAAAGGATATTTTAAGTGTTTTTTTCATGTTATGGACACAAGGAGTGTTTAAAGAATAGTTCAGTGTTGATTTTAATTATCTCTCACGTACATACTATTTCTTATCTCTGGCATGTTGTCTGGTAGTAAACATTCACACCAAGTTACAGTCTGAGGAGCTGTGATTCCTGAGAATATATGTTGCCACAACTGTTCTCCCTTCCTCACCTGCCTACTTCTGTTGATACTGCAGCTTCTTACTTCATTAAATTATCTTACCTTTACGTAGAGCTTTTTAGTCCAAAGTCTTTCAAAAATGCTGTACAAACTACCTTAAATGCAGAAAACTATACGTTACTGTAGCACTAGGAATGAGGAAATTAAATGTAGAAAAGTCAGATGATGTGCAAGTTAAAGGGTCCAGGCTTCTTATCAAGCCTCCATTTTTGGCTGAAGAGTTTTTACACTTTCAGTGAATTGGGGGCAGGATTTTGCACCCACAACTCATTCATGTTTGGTTTTTTTTTTTTTTTTTCCCCTCATAATTCTTACTTGTAAAATTGGGACCACTGTTGGGGAAATCAGGCCTAGTACTCCTACAGCAACTTTAGTGTGGACTCACTAAACTCAACATTGAAAGTTTTAATAGTTTAAGCAACAATATATTAACATTTAGTTTTGTTCCATAGCTGCACGGTTAAACTTTGATAGGCTCTCAAGAGATTAAATAATTTGTGGAGTTTTTATTTAAGTGTAACTTTTTTCCCCTCTATGAGCCTCACTTCCTGCTTGCAGAACTGTGATATAGGAAAAGAAGTAAGGTTAGAGGTTCAGAAAAAGGACACTTAAAGTGATTACTGTTGCAATCCAAATAGACAGACAGACGCACATAGGACAGCAGATAAGGGGTGCAGCATAGAAGTAAAGTGATCAACTTGAATATTCGGCATGTTTGGATGATTTTTTTTTTTTTTTTTGTTTAGTCATGCATGTTCACATATACATACAGTGGGGACCCATTAACATGCAGGCGTTGGGAGACAAGCCCTGGCAACTGCGTGTTAAGCGGACCATGTGTAAATGGGACCAATGTTCTGCTTAAGCTCTGCGCATGCACGCGCAGCAAAAAGCACTCGCTGGCGCACAAATCAGTGCAGAGCCGGCAGCCAGGGACCCTAGCCAGCCAGAAGACACAGTCTTCGGGCTGGCAGGGAGCAGCGGGGATCCGGATGTGTCCCTAGCTGCTTCTGGACAAGCTGGGAAGCTTCCACTGCAGGGGGCCATCCGGATCTGCCCCCACCCCCCCACCCCACGGATTGCCAGTGCGGTGGAAGCTCCTCCGCTTGTTCCATGGCAGCTGGGACAAATCCAGATTCCCCTGGTCTGCCGGCGATGGCACAAAGCTTCTGCCACCACTGGCAGGCTGCTGGGATCTGGATCCGTCCCCATCTGCCGCCAGACAAGTGGAGGAGCTTCCGCCGCACTGGCAAGCTGTGGGGGGGGAGCAGATCTGGATAGCTCCCGCAGCAATAGCTTCCCAGCTCGTCCAGAAGCAGTTGGGGATGCATCCAGATCCCCACTGCTCCCTGACAGCCTGAAGACTGTGTCCAAGGCTCATGAAAAGAAAAAGGCAGCACTACTAAGGCTTGCTCCATGTCTTTCCTGCCCCAGCCAACTTCTGGTTATAGGCAGCACGCGTTACTGAGTCCCGCACGTTAACTTGCTGGCCTTGGGGGGACATGACTGGAGCGTGTGTTAACCGGAGCCACACACTAACTGGTCACTTGTTAACGGGTCCCCACTGTATATGCAAACACTAAACCACATAACAAAGAGTTCTGTGGCACTTTTAAAGACTAATAAAAATTTATTTGTCGCATGAGCTTTTGTGGACATAGTCCCCTGGGGATTGCGCCCATGAAATCTCATGTGACAAATAAATTTGTTAGTCTTTAAAAGTGCCACAGAACTCTTTGTTTCTCTTGCTAAAATAGAGTTGTCATGGGGTGCACATTTGTGCAGCCTGGGTTATGATCTGTATGATTTTCCTGTTCACTGGTACAATGTGATTGTATGACTTATTGCTAGTTGCGCCAGGCAATGTTCTTTATGGGTGCTTATAACCTATTCTATATGATTACAATGGTGATACATTTCCTGCAGCATCATGCATTGGCACAGACATTTAGCATGGCTCAGGAAGTTGGGAGACTGACAACAGGGCTCTCTCACAGCAAGCAGACAAGCACCTGGGGAAGACAGCAAAGCCATGCTAATTGAGGTAGCTCAGAAGAGACCAGGGGTTAAACTAAGCTGGAACACCCCAGAATGGTGTTCTGTGGCCCCTCATTTTTAGGGGGCACCGTTCTGGGGCTCCCTAAAAATAGAAGAACACACTGGAATGCAGTGTGCCAGTGCATTCCCCCAGGGCCGGCTCAAGGGGCTGCAGGCAGGAGCGAGACCAGCTACTCCTCCCCCCTTTCCCGGCACCTGTGGCAGCCCCACCCCTTCCTGCTGGGCCCAGGAAGCGTGTACTGCCTGGAATAAGTGTCGGGCCCTTGCCCCCTCTTGCCAGCTGGCTGGCGCTGCAGCTGCAGCCTCCCCCAGCTTCACCCAGCTCCTTGGCAGTGGCCGTGAGTCACTGTGCGCCTCTTCCCTGCCCCAGTGGATGAGGGGCTGGGAGGGGTGGGGACATTTGGGCTGCCAGTGAGGAAAGGGTGTGGTGGGATGGGGGGACATGGGGAAAGAGGAGTCTCTGGTGAGGGGTGGGTGTTTGGGGGGCAGTAGCTGGGGTGGGTGAAGGGGGTCCAGACTTGCATGAAGGAGGCCTGGAAATTTAGGGGGGGTTCTGGGGTCTGCCAGATTATACTTTAACCACTGGAAGAGACAATGGGATCACCTCTGCCTGGAGGGCAGGGGCATCGCTGGCGTTGGGCACCCCGGGGCATGTGCCCCGGGTCCCAATGCCCATGCCCTGAATCTCTGGCCCAATCAGGCCGGGGATCCGGGGCCTGATCCCCAGCCGGCTGCGGCTGCGACAGCCCCACCCCTGGTCGGGGATCTGGGGCCTGGCTGGCTGCCCAGCAGGCCCCGTCCCTGGCCAGGGATAGGGCCAGGGGGAAGCCTTGCCGCCGTGGGCGTCTGGGCTGCGGTGGGGCCAGGCCAGAAGTGACCACTAGAGGCCGGGCCCGCCCCTGCGGCCCCTGATCCCTGGCTGGGGATGGGGCCACTGCGGCCGCCAGGGCCCGGCTGGCTGGCCGCCCACAGCAGTGGCAGTGGCCTGGCCCTGTATCCCCGGCCGGGGATCTGGGGCCCGGCCGGCTGCTCGTGGCAGCCCCATCCCCCGTTAGGGATCTGGGGCCTGGCCACCAGCAGCCATGGCGGCCCCGTCCCTGGCTGGGGATCGGGGGCATGGCCACCCGCAGACGTGGGCCCGGCCTCCAGCAGCTGCTTCTAGCCGGCCCATGCTGGCGCAGCCCCTCCAGCCCTATCCCTGGCCAGGGGCTGGGGCCTGCCCTCGGGGGGCAGGGGCTGGGCCTGTGCCCCAGGTCCCACCCTCCCCCAGCACTGCCTCTGCTGGAGGGAGAGGGGCGAAAGGAATGGAAAACAAAGAGACACCTGGAATATTTAGACGGCTTTTAGCTGGGGTGCTCCATCTTGAAACAGTTTCCAGCAAGATCTGGGCCCTGCTTGTTCAGAGGCAGAGACTGGCTGTGCAAATGTAACCTGCTAGGGTGGGCTCAAATTCACTCAGTTGCCCCTCTCCAGTGCCTCACAGAGAAAACCCCTGATGAAAGCAACTGGAGAGCCAGGATCCAGTTGTTAAAAGGACTCACAGCGAAGACTGCTCAGAGTTTCCATCCCACATTAAACTATCACTCAGCATAAACATACAATGAACTTTATTAACTAACTAAACACACCTTATCCTAAGGAACCATAATACTTTTAAACAAAACAGTAAGAAACCCAAGAGTCCCAAAGTTCAGGTGGAGTCACCCTTATCTCAGTTCCAGTCTTTTAAGTCCTTGAGGCTTGAATGCAGAACGAAAGCAATCCTCATCCTCTCTAGCTGCAGGAATCTTCAGGCAGATGCCATGCAGTCCTTTCTTCCTCCTGTGCAGGCAGCACCATGCAGTCAGGTCACTGGCCATCCAGCTCTCAGTTCCACTGCAGACAACTCCCCTGCAAAGCAGTCGAAAGCTGGGAGAAAACATCCTGCAGTCCACTCCTGCTCAGCTCCTTTCACTGAGTCCCTTAGCCAATGTCCTCCGCAGCTCTCTGTTTGCTCCTCTCTAGGCTGCTCTTCTCAGGCTTCTCCCTGGGCATGTAACTCCAGCAAAACAATAAAACTTGTGGGGCATGTTCAGTGTGCTTCCTCACCCTCTTACCAGAAGTTTCTGGGCTGCAAAATCTGCCCAGCAACGTAACCCAGCCATAAGGGTCCCTAAAAGAGATTGCACCTATTTAGGCACATGGGTTACACAAACATCTGAGAGCTGAACACTTTAAGCATGAACTTGAACTAAGAGTCCAGTTTAAGTAGAGATACTAGGGGAGCATGCATGTTTTACCTCTTATTTTCTTGTGGCCTCTCCTGACTCATTTATATCATGATTTTGCCATGATTGGCCGTATTCTCACTTAGAATTATAATCTGATCAATAAACTAGTACTGTAGTCGTTTTATCTAAAGCTGTGTGATCTTTAGCGGGTGTGAGTGAAGAGGGCCAGGCACAATCCATTTCTTTGTTAAATGGATGGACTTGAATGTAGGGTGATCGGGAGTGGTTCCCGGTCTCTGTAGACAGTGGCTTCTGGTGTAGTAACTGGAGCTGGGGATGGTTGCTGGGGAACCATCCCTCCAGTAGCCAGAGGGCATACACCCGCTGCCTGGGACTGATTACACACAAGAGGCTGGAGTGGACTGACTCAGGAGCAAGTGGTCACTTGGCAAAGTGGGGTGAATCTGGATTCAGGAGTGGGAATTGGGAGGTCACAGTGGCACACCAGACTGGATCCGGGGAGCAGCCTGTCACAAGACTAACACAGTGACTCCTTTGGAACTGAAACACATGGAGATTATCGCCTGGTGCTGAATAACAACACTGTTGTTACTCAATTAATTTCTTAAAGGCATCCCAAAAGATGCAGGACTTTGAGAGAATATTGGGTGAGGAGAGGATGATGGATAGGTTGATCAGCTCAGTAAGGGCATTCCATTCTGAAGGAATAGATGCGTTCTCCTTCATTTAGATTTGGAGCATTTGGTTGCACAAGGCGAGATGTAATTTTCAATGCATACAGAGACGTAACTATTACACAAGGAGTGATTTGCGTCCTTTTTGGTTACATTCCGGGAGAGCTTTCTCTGGCCAGCTGTGGAAACGGTATTATAATTAAGAAGGTGATTCTGCTGGCTGTCAGTTTTCTTCGAATGTGCTTATTAAAAGAACAACAATGGACATCCTTTGTGTGTATTTTAAATTTCATTTCTATGGCAATCAAAGAAAAACAATTACATGGGAAACTTTTTCTTATACATAGAAAAAAGTTTGTGTGCAATTTTTTGTTTTAAAAAAGGAACTAATGAAAGAGGGCAGGATAAAAGTATATGAAATAACAAATGTTAGAAGGTAGTTTGGGAACTTCTTTCTGCCTCATAACACAAGGACTTGGGGTTATTTAACAGTGCTGAAAGGTTGTAAATTCAGTTGTGATAAAAGAAAGTACTTTTTCACACACTACTCCAATAGAATGTGGAATTCGTTGCCACAGGATATCGCTGAGGCTAAGAAAATAGCAGGATTCAAAGAAGGATAAAAAAAAGCATCCAGAGTTACGCTAGTTAATGTTAAAAAAGGTCACTGGGAAGGACATAAAACCTCACATTGGGGACTAGGTTGAGACCTTCATAAAGTGAAGAGTATTTCTTGCACCTTGCCCTGAAGCTTCTGATGCTGGTTGCTGTTGGAGACAGGGTATTGGGCCATGAGTCTGATGTAGTATGGCAGCCCTCGTGTTTTTTTTTTACAGTGGGTTATATATGTACACAGGTACCTTATAGTAAGGTCACTTCTGGATCTTCTTTGCTTCTTCATCAAATGTACATATGTTGCTTACTGTGTTGCAGAGTATTGATTACATAATGGTAGGGTCAAGTTCAAAGGTAGTGGCCTCAAATCTATGCCACTGAGATCTAGATTGGTCTTGTTCTGAGCTCTTTTGTGCCACTGGAATGGCCCTGAGCAGCCGGAGTGATCCCAAAAATCTGGCTGATTGTCTGGAATGAGATCTGTAAGTGGGGCTAATGGCCAGGAACTTCCCAAATTCCTGTCTCCACCTGGTGACAAAAAGCTATATTGTCAGTTATAGAATCAGACTGATTTTAGGGATGCAGGAAAGATTGAAGTACCTAACTACACTCTATACTTAGAATAGCCTTTCAGCAATGGCAACCTTTTGTCTGTTATTTTAGGGCTCTTGTAAATGATTGCTATGTTTTAGATCAAACCAGAATGATTCCACTTAATTAAGTGTTTAGACCAATAGCAACCAGTTATCATAAAGCAGTGTTTCTCAACTGGGGTTCTGTGGAACACTAGGGTTCCTCAGACATAGTTCAGATTTTCTGTGACTGCCCTAAAACCTCCCTGTAGGGGGACTGAATGGGGAGGGGGAAGGAGCAATTTAATGTTCCAGCCACAGCAGAGCTTCTAGACCTTCTGTGGCAGATGTTGGCACACACTTGGAGGCTTTGCTGTGACTGGAGCATTTTAAATCTCGCTCCATTGTTTTTTCAAGAATGTGTTTCACCAGTTGTTAATGCCTTAAGGTGTGTTCCCAGCTCCACGGAACGGTCTAAAGCCTTGTTACAGAAGGAAATACAGAATGAATTCAAATTGGCAATTCAAGGATGTAGAAAGGAAACATCAGTGCTCTTTAAAAGCATATTTTTAAGACCCTAACCAGAACTTATTTCAAGGAAACTTAATGCAAAGCAAGTTCCGTTACTTTTTTCCGCCCCAGTTATGTTCAAATTTGATATTTTGAGGAAAGAAATGGAAAAGTACAGTTGTGAGTTTGTGATGTTGAATCCTACTAGTACTCTCAATACTTCCTTTCTAAAATATATTTTCAGACAGCCCTTCTCTCAATTAGTTCATATATTGCCTGTGTGTTCATAGCGGGTAAAGTTGTTGATTTTGTTCAATGGTTAAGAGTGCTCACGTTAAAAATACGCACGAGTTGTCTTCTACTCTGGTAGTCATGAACTAGAAAATGAGATCAGTTCAGATAAAAAGAATTGCCATATTCTTTGTTTGACAAGTGGTGTCTGGGGTGTAATTCTCAAGCTATTTCATCACAAATAAAAAAGTACTGAATATTGTTATAAGAAAGGTGGCATGGTTTAGTGGATAGAGCACTAGACTAGGATTTAGGAGGCATGGATTCTATTCCTAGTTCTGCCATTGGTCTGCTGTGTGATGTAGGACAGGTCGGTTCACCATCCAGTGCCTCAGTTTACCTGCCCACAGAAGGGGAGTAGTGATACTTAATGCCTTTGAGTTCTATTGAGAAAATACATTGTATAAGAACTAGGTGGTGGTGGTAGTATTATTATTATTATTATTATTATTATTATTATTATTTATTATGTACTGTTATAAATTGGTGCCTTTGCTGTATCATGGTGCAATATATAACCCAGGTGCAAACCTATTTTTAGATTTAGTCAAAGAAATAGTAAGTAAAATAAACCTTCCCAAATTTCAGGTATAAAATGTGGGCTTCTAAGTTGTTTCTTTGTGTTTTCTTCATTTCTTCCTTTTAGTCTATTACACTCCATACTGGTCATTGTTCTTGATATGTGTTCCAGTTTTTTCTTCTAAGATTTTGGAAGTTTGGAAACCAAAAAAAAAAAAGGGGGGGGGGTGGCATCTCTTTTTTTGTTTGCTTCAACAGCAACAATCTTGTGTTTAAGCATCTAGGTTCTTTTTAAAGCAACTGGTAATGTTAGGGGAGCAATTTAAGATACATAAAAGGGCCTGATATTCAGAAGTGCTGAGCGTCTGTCTCTGAAAATCAGGTTCTTTTTAGGTGTCTCGTTTTGGGCACCCAGGTACCCAGGTCACTTCTGAAACTTGTGGTTTTTGGGAGGTGTTGGGTTCTTTTTCTTTTTTTGGTGCTGTTTTTTGGGGTGGGCTTTTTTCCTGTTTTTTGATAGAATGGTGGTTTGTAAATGTGTTTCTAGTTGTCAACTGAATGTAACTGAAGACTCTTTAAGATTTGGAGTAAACTGCTGTAAAGTCTTCAATGTGCCCAGAAAAGGAATGTATGTTGATGGCAATGTCAGATCACGAGTAGAAATAGAAGAGAAACCACAACAGGATATTGCAGATGTTCACATCTTCCTTAGTGGTTTCTTTTTCTACTATGGTACTGAAGGAGTTTAAAAAAAAAAAAAAAAAAAAAAAGTTACACACACACACAATACACTAGCGATATAATTGTATCCTTAGAGCAGCAGACACCAGGAGGGGGTAATATTTTCATACCCTGGATGTTCTGGTCAGCACATTCGTAGGGGATTTGCTTGACATCAGCAATTATGACTGACATCTGATGCTGGCTAATTCTGCAGAATGCATAGTCACCAACATGTTGGAAGAAGGAAGCAAAGCTTTGGGTGCTAGAGTAACAGAGGAAGGCTATGTATATGCTACAGTACTGCTGTTACAGAGCTGCTGCAATGCTGGTGTCACACCATCGTGTGGGTGCTTCCTGTGTTTATGGAAGAAATGGAGGAGGAGAATTCTTGTAAAGAGTGGTTTGCAATTGAATTTTAAAGGCTGATCCAGAATATTCTACAAAGAAGAACATTCTTTAAGATAGGGATTAAAATTTTACCAGACAACTTTCTTAGAAAGAAGCCTTCAAGCTAGGAGTAGATATGCATAGAAAGGTACAGAAGAGCCCCCAGAGAGGGCCACAGATAATATCTCAGTACAGATCCCTGCCATTATCCACCCACAGGTGTATAAGAAAGGGAAGGATTGTGGTGGTGGTAGTGGTGGTGGTTTTCCCCAGGTTCCTGAGATTCTTTCCCACCCTTGTAATTCCAGTAAATGTGTGTCTGCTTATTAAAACCTTCCCAAAGCAGCAATGTGAAACTCAGTATGTGAATCTCAACAATTTCAGGGAAGGCTTCAAAATAGTAGCAGTAAAACTAACTGCAGCATTTCAGTAGTCTTACTCCCCCAAAGACACTCTGAAAATGGATGCAGTAAGGGAAAATGGGAGACAGAACTTCAGACTTGCCAGATTTGACCCCACCCTAAGGGATGAACTTTATGTAGTGTGAACTTTTAAACAGGTGAGTAATCTCATTGAAGTCAATAGCACATCTGAATTAGGGTTTATGATATTACTTGAAAGACTATGCAGTCCTTATCTCACCAGCAACTACGGACCAAACAACAGAAATGTTAAAGCAGATGCATGTTCCTGTAACAAATTCCATTGCCAGCTTCATCCACATACCTGCATAAAAGACACCAAACAGAACCTAATCAAACCAGCTTGTCCATCAAGGGCTCATTTATTTGTTGATCCACCAAAGTGATTTATGCCTTCATTTGCCAGCAGTGCCTCTCTGCCTTATACGCTGGACAAGCAAAATAGTCTCTGCACAAAAGAATAAATGGACACATCTGACATGAGAAATAATATTAAAAATCCAATCAGGGAACATTTCAATCTTCCTGCTCACTCCATAGATGATATGTTGATAGCCATACTTAAACAAATGGATTAGAAATCAAAGCATCAAAGAGAAATTTCAAAATTGGAATTCTTGTGCTGATTTGACACCATTTCCTTGGGGTTAAACAGGGATTTTACGTTATTACGACAGCTGATTTTTACCTTGCCTTCCTTTAATATGCTGTTCTCCACAGTTTGAATCTAAACAATTGCTTTGGTTTGCTGTAATAGTCTATTTTAAAAGGGATAGCTGTGTTAGTCTAGTCCAGTGAAAAAACAACAGGGAGTCATGTGGCACTTTAAGACTAACAGATTTATTTTTTGCATGAGCTTTCGTGGGAGAAGATCCCACTTCCTCAGATGCTTCGAAGATGGGTGAACTTACAGAAAGGAATGAAACTCAATGCAAGGGGGTGTAAAAACATAGGATCAGGTCATAAAATCATAGGATTTGCTGTTACTTTATGACCTGATCCTATGTTTTACACCCCCTTGCATTTAGTTTCATTCCTTTCTGTAAGTTCACCCATCTTCGAAGCATCTGAGGAAGTGGGATCTTCTCCCACGAAAGCTCATGCAAAAAATAAATTTGTTAGTCTTAAAGTGCCACACAACTCCTTGTTGTTTTTTCACTGTAATAGTCTAACCTGATCCTATGACTTGCACTTCCCTGCGTTTATTTTCCTTTCATTCTGTTCTCCTTCTTCAAGCATCTGACAAAGTGGGATTTTTCTTCCAAGAAAGCCCACATGATGAATAAATTTGTTAGTCTTTAAAAGTTCCACAAGACTCCTTGTTTGTTTGCAGTCCTTATCTGCATCTCCAACTGGCATCTTGAGAGCTTAGTTTGAGAATGACTAAAGGAATGGGCCCCAACTGGGAGGGGCATATAACACGTTGCTTAGTCATTTCTGAAAGAGACTGGAAGTGTTTGTTATATCCTTTTCTTAGTGGCATAGGCTAATATTACAAGGAAGTATTGAACTTATATTGCAACTTGCTGTCTCAAATAACAAACATTGCATATTTCTCTTTGTATTACCTCTTCATCGATACTTATAGTTACTGCAAAAGAATCTTGAGGGAATAGAAACTGTAGGCTAATTCCCGATAAACATCCTTCCAAGAACTCGGTTTGTGTGGCTGGCAGGAGTTCTAGATTCTAGGAGTTAAAGGAGTTTCAATTTGTCTGTTGTGTGACAAGCTTTTACCTGACACAACCTGTTCAAGGAATCTGGCCAGTTCTTGAATGGCAGTTTCCTTTTTGTTACTGAAAGTAGCAGGTTGTCATGGCTCCTGTAGCAATAGTGGTAAAGGAGAAGTAAACACCCCTGAGGATTCCTATAACCCTCAAAACCCTTTGCTTTGTTGGAAAAAGTTCTCAGGTGTGAGGACACCAATCAGGTACTGTAATTACCAGCCAGAAAGTCAGACTTGTAGGAAATGGCCAAGTAAATCTGTTTTATTTTATAACAAGCCACTGCTTGTGGAATCTAAGGGTCAGAGCACCAGCTGTGTGTCTGAGTCTGCCTCTGCCTATGCAGAAAAGGACACAGTGGCATTGTTTCTCCAGCACATGAGATTTGCTGGGGCTCTGAGGGATTTCAGGGAAGGTGCAGGATGAGTCAAAGCAGGGTTGACTGCTCTTCAAGTTATCTTTTGTAGTGTCCCTAAATTTCTCCCACTTAGGAGTTAGTTTCCTTCGCATCGCTACAGAGCAGTCAGAATGGGGCCCAGGCTGCCTTCGGGGGGGGTGTCACTTAGAGCACTGCCCACAGGCTGCTGGCAATGTAGAGGTCTTCTGCTTTTGAATCTTGAGGATCCCCATAGCTGGGAGGCTCTGCCACCATCCAAGCTCTTTGCCCCTCTACTTTATAGGGATTATTTACAGGATTTTCCACAAAGTGAACTTCCCAGTGTTTCTTCTGAATGCTTCCCAGTTGTGATATTTTAATCCCTGTTAATCAGGAGGCATGGGGAAAGCTCTTGGTGAGCAAATGCACAGATAAAAAGGAAAACTTATCAATATGTTGGTTTACTATGATAATGTTCTTCTGAATCTTTAGCTCAAATTTTGATACATGTAATGGAAAATTTGATTAAAAATCAAATTTGGTACTTTGCTTTATTTGAAGAAGGGCTATTTCATCAGGAATTGTAATTGCATTGATGGAACTCAGATGCATATCTAGTGAGAAAAGGGCTTTCTTAACCTTGTTAAATAGTTATGTGAAATGAAATCTTGTATAGCACGTGTTTTATTACTTTGGGTTGTTAGGTGTGGGTACTGCATGAATTTTCAATGAGCAAGGTGGAAAAGTGAATATCAAAAGGGTGAAATGAAAGCTGCTCTTTCTGGGAAGACAAGGCTGCTACTGACACAGTCTTTGATCCATTTCTAAGTAGGCAGGTTTCCTTGTAGTCTTTTTTTTTTTTTTTTCTACCCTCCCAGAATTCCAAAGCCATTCACTTCAGTTTACACATCACAGTATAAACAGGGTAAGTTTGTTCAGTGCTTCAAAGTAGACCCACATAGAAAAGCCAAGTGAATGCAGAAAGTGATGTTGGTGAAGATAGCACACTTCTCTAAGCCCTGGTCTACACTGACAGTGAAATTTGACATAGTGCTGCTTACCTCAAGCTTCTGCAGCCAGTGTCTCTACTGTCAGAATAGTAAATTAAAAAAGAAGAAAAAAAAAGTGGAGCTGTAATTCAGCGTGCTAACACCACTCCTGCAAGGGACGTAACACTGAGGTTGAAGTCTGCGTTTCGAATTTAGGTCCCTGTAGCCAGAGAATAGTCCTAATCTTGTTTTTCTGGTTTCTCCAGTCTTTCACCATAGCAACACAGCACATCCCACCTGAAGCCCTAGGAGATTTTCAGTTAAGTCCTCTCTCTCTCTCTGCATGTAGCACTGTCCCTCTCTGCTGTGCGTGCGGCAGAGAAACAGCAAGAAAAAATTTTCCTGCCCCCCCCCTTTTTTTTTTTAAGAGAAGAGGGGAGGGAGAGTGAGCAGAGGACAACTGCCTCCCCACAGTCTCCTGCACCTACAGTGCAATGTATTTCAGGAAGTAATGTGAGCAATGGGGACATGAGACTGAGCAAACAGTTTGCTGTGATCACTTGTTTTCACCTTCTATAGTTCAACAGCCTAACATCAAATTACAGTCCCACCCGTCAGTGTAGACACGCTCTGAGATTCACTGCTGGTTTAGTCTGCGAGCACCAGAGGTAGGGAGGCCCAAGATACCATTTCTCAGATGAATTGTGAAATCAAGGTCTCCACCATTTGGAGTCATTAACAAGCCTGTGGCACTTTTTGCAAAAGTAAGTGTGTTTAGTTCTGTCTTTCCTGATGCAGTTCCAGTTTGGAGAATTATATTTCTCATCTTTTCCCTTCTGTTTCATTAAGTATTCTTAACTTCCTGCCCCTTGTTATGGATTGGCTTGTATCAGGGGCGTTGCTGGCGCTGGGCACTCTGGGGCACATGTCCCAAATCCCAGCGCCAGAGCCCTGGATCTCCGGCCCAATCGGAGATGCTGACGGCTGGGCCTGGCCCTGTTCCCGGCCAGGGGCAGGGCCTGCAGGCTGGGGGCGGGGCCTGGGCCCATGCCCCGGGTCCCTCCCCCAGCCAGTGATGCCCCTGGCTTGTATCATTGGTCTTAAATATCTGCCACATTCTACCACAAGAAGTGGCAGCATTTGAGACACATGTGGAATTCTTTATGATTTGTAAAGCACTTTTTATGATGGAACTTGCTATTATCAGTGTAAAACTTTGATATTATTTCAGTCAGGATAACTAATGTGCTTCATACCTAATGTCTTAAGGTGTATTAGAAAATCACTGAATTCCTGAAGTGTTCTAAGGTATTCCTGGCTGTCTCAGGAGCACAGGAAGTCTGTCATTGTAAATTACTGCTATTATCCATTGAGAGAACTGGGCTGTGGTAGAACAATATTGCTCATAAAACCCAGTTCTGCTTAAACACCTGTGGAGTACACAGAACTAGCCTGACACGGCTGCCCCTTTAGAACTTGGCAGAATAGTTACAGTTCAATATAAGAGTTTTTCACAGTAAAATAGAGCCATGGATCAATCAGCCATTAAAAGTAAGCATATGGGCTTGCATAATTTCTAGTTTATAATTAAATTACATATTAGGCTTTTCATGACTACTCTTCATTTTTCTTCCTTTTTAAATTTCCGTTAACTAAAGATTTAATCTATTCCACAGCTACACCATGTGTCCTCCTAGTCAGTGATTATTCCTTTAATGGCTTCTTAAAGGCAATCTAGAAAGAACATCTGTTTCAGTTTTAGAGCCGAAATATCAAAGGTTATGGACCCTGTAAGTAAGAAACCAGCAGAATTGACTCATGAAAACAGCATCACAGACCAAAATGCTGTCAATTTTGTTTATTGCACCTGTCCAACTCAGTGTTTGTCATGTAACTAGAAAGTCTGCATTATCAGACTATTCTGCCTTTGGAAAGGTCTGGTAAGTGTCAGGTGTATTCAAGAGATGCCTGTGGTTATATCCCAACGCTCATCCCCTGATACTAATTCCACGTCCCATGTCAAATATCATAATTAAGGCACTCAGTGCTATCAAAATACTGATTTAATTTTCAGCATGAAAGTATAAACATTTTGAGCAGAGTACTCTTAATTATATTCCTTTGCAAACTAATGTCCTTGGTTATTTATATCAGAAAGTATTTTATTTTTAAATGTAGAAAATAAATGTTTTCACTGCCAATTTCCTTACCTTTTTTCTACAGAATGCACATCTCTGGATAATGGGAAAAGCCTCTACAGGGGCTCGCTGTTTAAAATTTTAGCTCAAATGCCAGGCAGCAGTATTTAAGTATGCACCCCTGCTACCTTAATCTTCTTCACCACCACTGATCTTAATGCTTTCCTGAGCCATGAGTATCTTTGTGGTGGCCGGTGTGAAATTGCTCACTAGATACAGTGCTGGTTCCAGTTATCAGCATCATAATTGTGACTAAATAGATCCTTTGTAGGCAGGGCTAGGCATTAATGTATCTTGAAGCATGGATTGCCTGCTTGTCCTGAGGTTCAAGGCATACTGGCAGCTCATGCTGTAGCTGCCTAGTATGTAAGTAAAACTGATTTTAGAGCTTGTTCTTCAGGTCTGCCTGAACATTGCTCAGCACAGGACCTTAGGATAGGGGTCTCAAACTCAAATCACCATGAGGGCCACATGAATACTACTACTGGGCCACATGATTACTAGTACATTAGCCCAAGGGCCGCACCACTAAATCCTTTTCATACAACACTATTGCAAATATTGGTAACAATACTGTCACTGCAGGCTGCAGCAAATAGCTTTAGGGGCTGTATGTTTGAGACCCCTGCCGTAGGACAAGAAGTAAAAGTAGCTTTCTTCCACCTTGACATTCCTGTTTGGAGCAGACTCAGGCCTGAATGCCAATAGCTGCTGTTTTGATTGGGACTTTTTTGACATCCAGAGATCACTGGAGCACAGATTCTCTCCAGACATGCTTCTGCACTGCCTGCCTGTTTTGTCCGTGGGGTCTTGGTTGTTAGAGATCCGGCTGTGTCCCCCAATGGGCAATCTATCCGTGTGGTTTCTTAATCTAGTCAGTCCTTGTTCCAGCAAGTAAATGGGGGAAAAGTAAAGGAAGAGCAAGGTATTTATGGCTAGATTTGTGGGAGATTTGCATGGGATCAGTGGAAAAGCATACTTTCTGAAGTGGGAGACAAGTAACTCCTTATGATCTGGGCGAAGCAGTGACCAAGACTCTTTCTCATGATTTATTACAAGGATGGAGCTAGGGAATTACCAACTCTAAAGTTTCTGTGTCCTGACTGTAAATATTCCCAGAACTTGCTAGCAAAAGGAAGTATTTTCCCTCTTCACTTTTATAGGTTTTTCTGAGATTTGCACATTCATTTTCAGGAGAGATGTCAAAACACCACTTATCTCTGTGGAGCTGTGTTAGCCCTGTTTTCCTCCTCCTGTGAGAATATGATGAATCACTAACGATTCTAGTCAAGGGACCAGTTTGTCCCCTTCTTAGGAAAACAACTGTGCAGGGAATAGGAAATTTTGGATTCCCACTTGTTACTTCAGCATTATCACTCCATTGGGAAACTGGGTTGTTTCTTGGTGGGAGAGGCTGCAGATTCAGTTGCTACATCCTCTATTGTCTTGATCTTTTGAGGTCTTGGTTCGCCTGTCTGAAGCTAGGCTCTCTGAACTTTGCTATCTCATAACACCCCCCCACACCCCACCCTTTTGGCTTTCTGCCCTCTGGCTGCTACTCCTAGAAGCATCCTGCTGTGGTTGTTGAATGTAGCAGAAACATACAGGGTCGTGTAAAAGAGGTGAAGCTTTATATTTAGAAGTTTCGGTGAGAATAAGATGGAGAGTGGCGCTTTCACATCAAATACCCTCTCTGCTCCCAGAGACAACCAAATAGGGGTTAAAAAACCTGGGGTAGGGGCAAATGCCTGAAAGTGATCACTTCCCCTTTCCACAAGACCTTACGCATCTGCCAGATCAGTGTCCTTTCCTAATAAAAGTGAAGTGGGGATGATTGGCCATTTAAAAACTACCTGTATTTTGTAATGAAGACCTACGTACTGTATTGTGTTTATACAGGAGAATCACATAATCAGAAGTGGTATGTTTTTAGATAAGTGCGTCACAGAGTCAAGACGGTGGGCTGTTTGGTTTGATTTGGTTAGTAGCTTTTTAGGTGCAGTTTGGATTTCAGGACCTTGTGACCTACACAATTAGTAAGCAATTGTGCATGGGGAAAAAAAATAGAATGAACAGAGCCAAAAGCAAGGCCTTTAATTCCTTTCTTTGCCATCTGTGCTATGCACTGAGGATTCCCTTGGTCTGTCACCTACCTGCTTCCCTCATCCTGAGTCCAGGCCTGACTTTACGGCTTCTGTCCTCTGGTTGAGGAGCTCTCAACAGCAGGCCATTCAGTACAATTCCTTGAATAACTCCATGGTTGGAGTTGCCCCAACTTCTCCTTCCTCAGTGGCAGAATGCCTTGCTGCTGCATTTCACTGCTGCCTTCACCAGCTGATTGATAGACCAAGAGACAAGTTGAATAATGAAAACTGAGGGGAAGGTGGTATCTTTCCAAGGTTACCCTTGGCAGTGCACAGTGTGCTTTGATGGGTCATTTATTGTGTCTTATTCATTCAAAATTGGCTTGGCGCAAAGCACATGCTTTTCCTTCGTGTTGTCTAGGCAGAAGTTTGAAGTGGAAAGCTCCAAAGGCAACACTGAATGGGCATGAGCAGTTAAAAGAGAGGTTATGTAATACACAAATAATTACAGGTTTGAAATGGAAGGGATTGGTTTTAAGATAATTATTTTTATATCATCTACTTGAGTCAACATTCAGAAACCCCTTATTCATTATTTCCACTGTGCTGTTAGCAAAACCAACAACAGAAGTGGTATGAACCAAAAGGAGAGTGTGGTTTTTGTTTTTTTGTTGTTTTTGTTTTTTTTGCTCGTGTGCCAGAGTGGCAATTCCCACAGCTAGGATAGTGTTTACTGTCTTTGGGGTCAGGCAGAAATAATGAACCTTCCTTCTTTGTGATCCAGCACTGACCGTACACAACTTATATCATGTTAAGTTACTTTAAAGCATGGGCATAGACTTAGATTTGAAAATTAGGGGGAATGTTTGTTTCTCATAGCGACCTTACTTAAACATCTCAGATGTGTATGGTAGCAAAAGGTACCAAAGGAATCCGCATAATAGGCAACACTACATTGGCTGTATTATAGCCCCTGTATGCGTGTAAATCAGGGCTTGACAAAACCCAGTTGCCAGGTCCCCATGGCAGCCAAGGATTGTAGCCTAGCTTCTGCTGCAGAAATGTAGCAGAGGAGTGCCCTCTGGCAACAAAAAATAAAACTGCTGGCTCCTAGCTGGGAGCCAATTTTGTTGAGCCCTGGTGTAAATAAAATAAACTTTACATATGTGCAGGTCATAGCTATATGTTGATAATGCATTGTTGACTGCTTATCCTGAGATGTAGAATTCTTCCCTCCTTCAAAATTATTTTTCCTGATGTAGACAATGGACAAGATTCAGTCTGGCTTGAAACCCAACTTTTCTAGGCAATAGAAAGCTGTAGCTTTAAACTAACACAGCATGGTTAGTTGGAACGTTCTACCATTGGGAAACAGATTCCCCCAGCTTTCTAATAGCATCTAACATTTGCCTCAAGCCCTAGAAGATCCTATGATAAAAGACTTTATGTTTACATTTAGAAAAGACTTGTGGATAATTTTTTAGAGATTTCAGAGCCCTGTAAGTTGAACTCATGAGTAGTAATTTATAGAACTGTTCAGCAGTTGCAACTCCTGCTGATATTCAGTGGGTGCAGTGGAGGTTCAGCACTTCCAAAAATCAGTCTCATGGTAACAAAGGTCCTTATCCTGTAGTGGGGATCTGCTCATACAGAGCACGTGCTGGCATGGAGTCCCACTAAAATCAGGGATTCTTGCATGTGCTGAGCTCAGATTCTCAGCGAGTGAGGCTTACAGACAGATGGATACAAAAAATAGTCCCAGTCACCACCCCCGTCCACCCCCAAATGTCTAAAACATTAACTTCTGTGTTTCTGTAACACATCTAGAATACATGGAGTGGCAATAAACAGGTTTGATAAAAAATGATGATCTACTCTAGTCATGTCTCACTTCATCATTCATAAGTAACGTGCCCACTCCAAAACTTACAATGATTAAACCTTTTATACGCAATCACATTGTGCATTCCATGTAGGTATTAAATATACATATACATTGCATGAGTGTGTTTTTTCTAATGAAATTGCAAATAGATAATGCTTAGCATTCTGTTTTATCATAGCATCATTAGATAGGGTGAAAACCGTTGAATCTATTTAAAGGATCACACTGCATATTGCTCAAGATGCAAAAGAAGGAAGCGATGCAAGCATAAGTTATGCACAGTGGTTTCTTTGACAGAAAACTTGGATGGAACAGATTTTAGATAATTATGCATGTTGATACAAACATTCTGGCTGGAGTAGCTACATCATTTGGATAGGCATGTGGAGGAAAGGATGTTGAAAGTCTGTATGAGCACATGAGCTATAGCAGGTGAGAATAAGGATGAGATGACCAGGGTAAAGGTGAATGTCACAGCAAGTCAGTGAAAATGCAGTCTGTTAGCAGCGTAAGCTACGTACTTTTGCTTCTGTGAAACACTTAAAAAAACAGATTTTTGACCATTAAAACCATGCCATTTGTACTGCTTTCTCTTTCCTTTTAGGATAGTGCTTAGCCATTTACTTTTGAAATGTCTTTCAGGAGTGCTGCTATTTCAATCTGTGCTTCTTTGACTCTCTCATTCTAACCTTTCTTTTCAGATACTGTAAATTATTTTAAAATTAGTAGCTTTCTAAATTAGATCGGCCACGTTAATGTAACCACGGTGCTGTAGGCTACTGTATGTTTAAATTCAGGGCAAGAGGGTTAGGTAAAAATTAGAATTCCAGGAGTATCACTCTCCATATAAATTAGAGCTACAGCACTGGAGCATCTGGTAAAGAAACTGTATTTAAATATAGAAAATAGAATGAAAGCTAGGGCTAGAGTTTTGTTTTTACTTTTAGCTGAGTGTAAGGGACAACATGTAGGTGCTCTGCCACAGAAGCAGCACAGGGAGGAAGCTATGACTTTGAAAGCCTAAGGTACAGTCAAGACTGGTTCGAAGTGTTGATAAAATAGTGAGTACCAGTAGGTAAAAACTTTTCACAAAAGGAGTTGTTTTTCCTTTAAACAAATGCTCAGGTCCAAGTCCATGTCTTCTCCCTCTCTCTCTCTGGTGGGTTGGGATCTGAAGAGCCTGCACAGTGCCTGTGCATTGCAGCCTGCCAGGAAGCTGCTGTCCATCAAGGCTTACCTATGTACAGCCTGTGACTCATCTGTGGGTACCCACCTGATAATGCCAAGGCCAGGGCAGGCTGCAAAAGGAGAGCACATTCTCCCAAACAGGTGGCTGATACTGCAGTTAGATTTCCCAGCAATGCTTCTGATTCCCCACACTGGTTATCAGTAATCTAAAACAAAAAATTATAGCCCTCTTCATTGCATTCCAGTCTCTAGCTCCCAATCAGCCACTAGGTCCAGTAAAGATATAAGTAATTTAGAACTCTATTCCCTTTGCCAAGTGTTTTCCTAATCCCAAAAGTCAGCCACATGGCTGCATGAATATAAATTTGGATCGTACCCAAAGTACCATTCTGCCAGCCAATCATACAGTAACTAAACCAGAGGTTTATAATACAAGGAAAGAAACAAACATTGGGAGATCTTAAATGGACAGAGCAGTCAGATACATAAAAGTCCATATATATCAGATTCTCAGCAGCACTGTGGAGTTTGCAGGCTTTTATTTTACCTTTGGTGTGCATCCAGTACTTGGATGGGTCTCAATCTTTTCACAGTTTGTTACAGATGAATTGATCCAGAGGCAAGAAGCAGGAATGAAGATCAGATAGGGATGGGGCAGCCTCCCTTTATGTCTCTTCACCTTGTGGCTTGTCTCAAACATAGCAGATGGTGTGGAAAAGCCCCGGAGTCCCCTGTTGCTGGGCTTATTCTTACATGTCTTGGTGACCCACAAGATGTTGCCCCTAGATTCTTTCTTTGGCTTCTTGTTAGTCTTAAAGTGCCACATGACTCCTTGGTTTGTTGTGTTTTTTTGCTGGACTAGACTAACACGGCTATCCCTTTGGAAATTCTTAATTATAACCTTCCAGCAGGGCTTGACTGGCATATCTTGTGCAAAGTATTGTAGTCTTGCAGTATTGATATTAAATAATGATCTCCTATATAACAGATGGTATCAAAAGAGAGGGGTAGAGGTAGGCTTGGCAGGCAGGTAAGTTGACAAGTAGGCAGACCCAGACCCAATGATCTCATGAGCCCATGTATGTGGGTACAACCTGAGCTCTTAGGCTGTAACAGTGGCCATCGAGTGGCTGCATTGCCACTTGGCAGACTTGTGGAGCAAATGACCTCTTCTGCTTCCAGATCCCACTGGATAACCACCCACTCCCTTCCATTGTGTTAAAGCCTGTGAAGCTGGTGTTCCAGGAGTGCTTTAGATGTAAACAGTCTCTTGCTAGATAGTGTGCCAGCAGCCTGTGCTCAAGAATTTGTATAATTGTTCTTGGGTTTTATAAGATCAATGAAATCATCTTGCAGTGCACTGCAAATGGCTTCCACTGAGATGTGCTTTATATCTCCTTTTAATGCTTGACACAGATAGGAGTAATTCCCTTATTCAGGAAAGGCTTAAAGTATTGTCATGGTGCGGAAAAGCCACTCTGTTTACTCCTGGGTCGGAGACATATGATGTCTTTTATTGTTTAACTGCTGACTTTATTGCCAGGTTGCGTGAGAGACAAATAGAGACTAGCCCTGCCCCCAAAGAATTTTCATCTAAAATCCTCCATGTTTGTACTTCAGAAAGCCAGCAGTTGTGTTTGATCAATATTGAAATAAAAAATTTTAACAGTGGAACTAACCAATAGTTACAGAAAGCATTCACTGTAACAGGACCGTGCTGAATATGAATGTGATTTGCTGCGCCAAAGACCTTAAGGCAGAATTTCTCAAACTAATTTGGCCATGGAACACTTTTGGGCATGGTATATGTTGATGCAACACATACATGCTGGTCTGGAGTGGGGGGTTCATACTGAAGAATAGCCACACCTATTGCTCAGAAGTTGATTTAAAAGAGTTAGTTTTTTTGGGTTGTCTTTTAATGTACAAAGAACAAAAAATAAGAGAGGGAAGAATGAAGGAGAATCACCTACTATTCAAATACCATAGTATTTTTGATGCACACATACTTCTTCTAAAATATTAAATATGAAATCATCACAAGAATTGAAATTTTTCACAGAACATCTATTCACATCACAGTTTGGGAAGCACTGCCTTAAGGGTATGGGTATATTGCGGATTAAGTCTGGAGATCAAATTGAGATGCAAACCAGCTTCTCCTCTTGTTCACACACATTTTATGGTAGACCAAGGCTTGGAGCCAGACTCAAAGAGCCCCATAGAGTCCAGGACTGAGGGTTCAAACCTTGCTGGTTTGCAGCATAGATGCAGCCTCACTGGACTTGTAGTCTGGGAGTCTGCCAGAAGTATTTCACAGTTTCAAAGGCCAGCTTTTTTTGTTCTTTGGACAGTCAAGTTTTCCTATTCTAGCCCTTTGTTCATGGTGCAATGGGGACATGTATTGGGGAGTGCGAGGAAATCTGGAATATGGGGTGGATTAACTCAAGCATGCATAATACAGTGTAGGCATTGGAGCCCAGGTTGGGGCTCAGGGGTCAATAGTTCTTAACCTGGGGTTGCAAATGAGTGTAGACACTCAAGCCTTAGGTCAGTGTTTCCCAAGCAGATCGTCACAGCACACAGGTGTGCTGTCAGGTCTGAGCAGGTATCCCACAAATTTTTTTGAAAAACTACCCAGGAGCTCTGGATTGGCTCATTAGCTCATGAATATTCATGAGTTTATTTGGAAACTATTTGGTGGTGTGCCTCAAATTAATTAAAGGTAGCAAGGTGTGCCACGGCAGAGAAAATTTTGGGAACCACTGCTCTAGGTTAACAAACCCAGGGTTTGCTAGCTCACTACTAACCCTGGGCTTGCGGTATAGACATACCCTGAGAGACCACAGCCCTGAATGGTTTGTTTAATAAATGACTTTTGTGTGGAAAATGTCAGATTCAGCAACACCGAGGCAGCCTTAGTTCAAAGGATTTCCCAATCAGGTATGTTGACCTGGTCTACATTCATAGCTTAGTGTGTTGCCAAAGAGCTCAGAGTGAATGTTAAGAAAAGGACTGCAGGAAAATAACGTCACTCTAACCTCACCTGTATAGGCTTCAATATCCTGTCCAACACTAAGGTTTCTGAGCATTTTACAGATTTATTAGAAAGAACAAAAGAACTTTATTTGTTTTAAGTCTGAAGTTTATGGGGCTATTGAGGGGGAAGGCAGTGAAGAAGCAGGTTTTGTGTTTTGCTTTGAACGCACTGAGACACTTGACTATTCTGATCTCTTCTGGGAGTGAATTCTACTTGTGTGCTATATCTCCTGCACAAGTAAGCCTCACTTTTGAGGTTAACTGTTCCCATTACTGTGGCTAATTTCTGTTCCTGTTAGTAGAACACATTATTATGAGCCAGATTGTTTCCAGCTGGTGTTGCTTGGGCATGCATGGAAGGGAGAGGCCTCAGTGAGGCTTGTACATTATGGGGTTCAGAGGGTAGAAGTGGGATTCTGTCTACTTACTACCCCTGGTCCATTTGTGTGGAAGGGTAAGAAACAGTCATGTAGGGGCTGCTGTTACTTTTGGTTGGAAACGCGAGATGGCCCATACTTCATAGGGTTTGATTGTTTTTGTCTATAGTCAAGCAAACCTCTCATTTCTAAGGGACTTTACTGGGAGTTCTGCCCATGAAACAAGATCACCCCCCTTTACTCTTGTTTTTCCTGCCTGGATGTACCCTGGACTTTTGTCAAAGATGAGAAATCTCTGCGGCTTTTTCAAAAGTGACAAAAGGAAGATGTGATTCTCCCAGCAATTAAGCCTGTGGCCCAGGTTACATTCCAAATGTCATTTTTGTTTTCTTTTTTCCCAAGGTTAATTTTGTAGCCTGTCAGCTGTTTGCCTTGGTGGCTTCTTTTTGGTTTCGCATTTATTTGAGCCCCAGCAATGCCAGTTCCGTTGTTCGTCATGCATTTGCCACTCTTTTTGGCATATACTTCGCTGTTTTCTGCTTTGGCTGGTGAGTATTTAAAGATTCAACAACCTGCTGTGTCTTATTCATTGTCAGTTTCCCTAGGTTATTTGTATTCAGTCATGAAACATCATGCGCTGCAGTCCTGCAAAACATCTGCTCCTGAACCATCCCATAGCCCCAGAACAAACTGAAATGTCGTGTAGATGTGCGTTTGCGGTGTTGTTGTAGGCAGCTGTGGTGGTCCCAGGACATTAGAGGGATAAGATGGGTGAAGTAATACCTCTATTGAACCAACTTTTGTTGATGAAAGAGAGATGCTGAGGAAGAACTCACTGAAAGCTTTTGAGCTGCAGAAATAAAAATTAGTCCACTAGAAGCTATTACCTCACCTGCCTGGTCTCTCTTGCAGATTTATATTTTATGTTTTTATCTATTTATCTGTTTATATTTTATCTACTGCAAGCATCAAAGAGACACCTCACTTGTGAAGACATAAAAATATAGCTTCATTAGAGGAAATGCATTGATTTGTTGAGTATTCAATGTGATTTATTTTTAAAGAAGAGTACTTTAAACCCAAGCTGGTTGATGGGATTCTTATTTGATATGCTGTTCTATTCTCTGTGAAAACTGCATTGTTTGTGGGTGGGTAGGAAGGAGGTTCCATGTTCACTGACCCTGTTTCAAATTTAGATAGCTTGCACGGCAAAAAAGATTTTTTTTTTTTTTTCTTCTGTCAATCCTGCAGTCTCACTCAGAGTCTAAATATTTATCTTCTTGTTTTTAAGGTACTCGATTCATATTTTTGTATTGGTGATGCTGAGCTATGGCATCATGAACATGGCGAGTATCCCCAACATTCACAGGTAAAGTTACATAGCTGCAAAAATTCAGTCATCCACCTTCCACCCAGACCTTGGCAGCAGCACAGAGGTTCATTTTAGTACATTGTCCCTCTCTTCTCCCAGCCTCCACTCTCCAGTGAGTTGCAGTTTTATGAATTTAACTACAATACCCACTGTATTGTCTGAATTTGTGGGGTTTAGTTATTGTATCACATCTGCCCACCAAAGAAGGGGCAGATGTTTTGGACATTACCCAGTTTAGCCTCCTATACTTTCAGTCATTTGTGTGGAAGTCTCTTGTCTTTAAGGTGTTGATGAAGTCAAGCCCCACACTGTTCAGTATTTCATCCATTTTTAATTTTCCCAATTGCTGTTTGGGCTTTGTGCACTTTCCACTTACCTCAGAGTTAGGCAGTCAGAGTAAGATCACTGACATTTCAGAATCTGTGTTTTGTGAAACAAGTCAGTGCTTTCATACTGGACACTGAGCTTTACAGAACTGCAGATAGAGGAAATACCATTGCCTAAATCATTGGTTCTCAACTTTTTGTGGGTTGCAACACATTTGGCTATGATATGTCATCCTTACAGGACATACTAACTCACCCTCCCCAGGCTGAATTCAGCCATCTGCCTGGCTCTCTGCGACACAGATACCACTGTGTGGTGACACAGTGATGTGTCCCAACACAGTGGTTGAGAATCGCTGGCTGAAATAATAGGAGGGCATTAAAACCATCATCATCCCAAAGTAGTGAACTGTCAGATTTTTATTTATTGTTTATGCTAGGGTCAAAAAAAGAGGTATCTGAAGTTCCTGAAACCACCTTAGCCAGGGGTATGTTTAGGGTCTCACTGAATCTTACTGGGAAAGGAAGCAACAGTAGAATTGATTGGCGGGGCTGTAGAGTAGTCCTCTTTGAATTATTTTGTAAAACATGACCATGGGTAATGTATTGTTTCAGCATTCAAGTGATAGCATGCTGAACAGTAACAAAGAACTGAGCATTTCTTCTTCTGTGTGTGGAATTGCTTTTCAATTACTGTTATTTTGAACTCTTAGTTGAAGAATTAAAGGTTGTAGTGTTACCTGGAGAATTTGTTCCTGTATAATGATAATCCAGAGGAACGTTCCCAGCTGACAGTCTGAGGGCTGTTCTATGCTGCTACTAGTAAGGGAGCTTCCGTTGGCCTAATTATGTCAGTGCCTGCCCTACAGCTTTCCTCACGATGAGGTAAGTGCCCTACTACACCAACATAAGAACTCCGTCTCCATGAAAGGCGTAACACTTATGGCAGTGTATTTAGGGTGACACAGTGTCTGTGTGGACACTGTTATTTACATTTGCTGTTGACTGATAGACAAGAAAGCTGGGCAGCTAGAGCCTGGCTGTCCCTTCCTGCTCCTCTGGAGAGCTGGGCAGCTGGAATCTGTTCTCAGGTTGGAGCTGGGGTGAAAAGCCTGGGCACCCCTCTTGCTGCTTACAGCTGAGCGGGGAACTGGGGTAGCTGATTCCTTCTTCTTGGGAGCAGGAAGCCCGAATGGCTTCACCTCCTGTCCTGCGAGGGAATGGTGAGGTGAGAAACCACCAGGCAGCTTCCCCTTTGCTCCCAGTGGGGAATAGGGAGCAGAGGAATGGGGGTGGCTGAGTTCTCAGGAGGGAGTTGCCAGTTGAGCTTGGAGTTTGGTTTCTCCACTTGCCGCAGTGCCCCTTTTAGGTCAGTAACTGCTCCTGGTGGCATGCCATTGAGCCAAGAAAGGTAGTGTGGA
This sequence comes from Podocnemis expansa, assembly GCA_007922195.1. Taxonomy (NCBI): domain Eukaryota; kingdom Metazoa; phylum Chordata; order Testudines; family Podocnemididae; genus Podocnemis; species Podocnemis expansa. The sequence continues at coordinate 44,976,451 of ML682005.1, forward strand.
CATGCACCACCACAGTAATTACTGTGGCATCAACTTGCATCTCTAGTCTAGACATATCCTGTGAGTTGTATCACATATCTGTTTTGGATTGACCTGGGTATTGCTTAGAGGCCATTGGATTATGCTTCTGTGAGGTCTAGTTTTTGGTTTGTAATGTGTAGCCTCTTGCTCTACTCTTTTTGTGCAAATTCCTGAACTCGCCTTCATTGGCTTAGATGTGCGCATGCTCCCTTGTACCTGAAGACAGTAACCCTATGCTGGTTTATTTTAGGTAGTGGCTCTCAGAGGGTCTATGATAGTTATGCGTGCATCAACAGTCTCCTTTTCTGTCTTGTCAGTTCTTCAGATGATCCTTCTCCAGTGAGTCTAGTGTCCAGTTTAGTCCTTTAAAAAAGAGGGGAGGGGATTTGTTTACAAATATTATAGTGGCACATGTCTTGTTGTAATATGAAATATATGGCACAAAGTACTAAATGTTGCTAGACATATATGACTTGCACATGATGGCTTTTCTCTGAAGTACCCTGCAGGGACTAACCAACACTGAGCAGAATGGGAAAAGATACCAAGCCATATCTGGGCTTTGAATCCACTGTCCCAAAGTGGCAGCGGCAGACAGCTGTGAGCACTGACAGCACTGAAGCAAGATTTTCATGGTGGGGGTATGGGAGAGTGGCATAACTAGAGCCCACTTCTGATAATTTAACCCTAAATGAGTTTCCTTTGACAGCCACATAGCCCAGTCAGAGGCAGAGCCAGAATGAGGCCCAGAAATCTTGATGTCATTGATAACTAGCACTACAGTGACTGTAAGAAAAGAGACTAGAGAGAAAAGATACTAAAATATGCTTTTATTTCTTGATCAGTACTGTTGCCTATCTCTTGGGGAAAGGAGGGAGCATTTCATTGTTCTGGATCAGTGGACCAAGCTGTAGAAACCAAATCTATGGTTAGAAATCTAATATGTATTCATCCCTGCCAAGAAGAATGAGGAGACGTGGGCATAAATTCAAGTTAAAGGATTTTCCTCTCACTTTTACTGTTTAGCCAATTAATCATGATGAAAAAAATAACATGTTGCAACACAAATGTAACCAGTTTACATAATGTTGTTGGCTGTTGGATTGCATTGGTGAGTCATACTTTGAACTGCATTGGTTTGAAATTGTGATGGAACATGCTGAAAATTGTAGCAGGGTTGAGAAGATTGGAAAGAGGCCATTCCCCACTATTAACAATAGTTTTGTGGCTTCAGACAGAGGCTGCTCACATTAATTGAGGTAACGTGAAAAGTGCTTAAATGATAAACATTATGCATTAAAACAGGGTTTGAAAAATGTAGCCAACATCTTGTTGCTTAAGGGCTGAACCTGTTTGTATTGTTTTGAGTTCACTGAATCCCTGAGTTACTGTTCCTTCAGTAATGTAGAAGAATATTAATAATAGGAATGCAAAACTGTGTATTTTCTCAGGGGCAAGATTTTGCCTGGAGTGAGGTTAAAGGGGAATAAAGAAAGTCTAAATGAATCTAGTCAGCATCTTGGCCATTCCCCAATAATCTAGTCTCTGACTAGGCTGCCTGCCCCTGGCATAGCTGGTGGTCTGCTACTGGTTTGAGCCTGGAGGGTTGCAGTGATTCCCTGCAGGTAGTGGGTCAAAACCCTGTTTCTTCAGGGATTGATTTAAAAAAAAAAAAAATTAGTACTCAAAACAAACAAATAAGGTCCAGTTCCCTGGCTCCTGCTAAAGCCTCTGCCACAAAAGATTTCCTGCCCTGCTCATATAGCAGGTATCTCCAGCCAGGTTTTGGAAAAGGTGTGGAGAATCGCCTTCCAGGACTTTACCCAGAAACTGGGTCTCCTATGGAGTCTTACTGCTACTTGCAGGTCACTCTCCCCAGTAAAGCTACTTGTTGGCCTTTTATCTGACAACAAGGTGACCCTGCAGGCCTAAACCTTAGCTTGAAACCTGGTGGTAACTAACTAGTCACTGGTGGACCTAAGCCTCCCTTAAAAGGCCATTTGACCCTGTGACAAAAAGGTCTGACTCACTGCCCTCATGCTGGGCAACTTTTTGCTATTTGATCCTCTGTTCTATTTCCTATTCTGGTTTAGGCTGGTGGCTCCAATCTGACATTTGTCATTCCCAGTCTGCCTGGTCTTCTGCTGGCCAACTTCTGCTACTGCTGTTTGGGTATGAAGGCCTTGATTTCCCAGTCATTAGGTTCCTGCTTGCCCCCTACTGCTTGGGTTCTGTGGTCCTACTTGGTCTCGGTTGACTGGTTTTGCCAATGTGATGCTGGAAGCTACCGTATATCATCGCATATAAGCTGAGAATTTTGTTCCTGAAAATTGGCTTCAAAACAGGCACTCGGCTTGTATTCGGGAGAATACAGTAGACAGCCCCAGCCAGCCCTTTCCCTGACCATGCGGCAGGCCGGAGCCCCAGTGTTGCCGGGCGGCCATCTTGGGCAGTCGGTCGGGACTGGGGCTGGAGGAAGGAAGGGACCCCGGTGCCTGGAGCGGCCAAGTAATGGGGTCCTGGGGGGGTAGGCCTGGACATTGAGGGGGGATGCAGGGAGGCCAGGGAAGCGGCGGCAGGGACCGGAGGTTTGAGAAGGGGTCGGGGAGTTGGGGAAAGTGATGGGGTGGCTGGGAGGGTTGTGGGGGAGGTTCAGGGAAGCGGGAGAGGGGCAGCAGGGCTCGGACATTTAGGGGAAGGTCAGGGAGTCCAGGGAAAGCGGCAGGAGGACCCAGGTTTTTGGGGAGCCCAGGGAAGTAGCAACAGAGACTGGGGATTTGGGGGGGGTGCCTGGCAGGCTGGGAAGAGTGGCAACAGGGGATGGGGGTGAGGGGGAAAGGGGTGGAACGGGTGTTGGGGAACAGGGGAGCAACAGCAGGGAACTGAGAAGGGAGCGGGGGGGGCGGCAGTGATGAGCCAGCGGGGCAGCAGTGGGGAAGGGGCAGAGCAGAGGGGCAGCAGTGAAGAGCCGGGGGGCAGCAGTGGGGAAGGGGCAGAGAAGGGGAGCAGCAGTGGGGAAGGGGCAGAGCGGGGGGCAGTAGGAGGAGCAGAGAGCAGCAGTGAGAAAAGAGGGGAGTAGGGGGCAGCAGGAAACTGAAAAGTGAGCAGGGGTAGCAGTGAGGAAAGGGCAGAGCAGGTGGGAGCAGGGGGACAACAGTGAGGAAAGGGCAGAGCAGGGGACAGCAGGGGTGACGGAAGTGAGGAAAGGGCAGAGCAGGTGGGAGCAAGGGGGCAACAGTGGGGAAGGGGCGGAGCAGGGGGCAACAGTAGGAAACTGAGAAGTGAGGAAAGGGCAGAGCAGGAGGGCAGCAGGGGGTGAGGGCAGTGAGGAAAGGGCAGAGCAGGAGGGCAGGAGTGAGGAATGGACAGCGGGGGGCAAGGGAAAAGCAGGAGCAGAGATTTTGGGGTAGGGAAGCTGTCAGAAACTCCCGAGGAAGCCAGCAGCAGTGGGTGGGGGGTTAGGGGCCAAGGCCAAAAGGGGACCTTGGCTTATACCCAGGTCACTAATTTTAGCTTCTTGAAGGGGGGGGGGTGGCTTATGCCCGGACTGGCTTATACCTGAGTATATACGGTAATTTGTTCAGGATGGGCTGTTAGGATCATGTGGTGGTCTCTTCTCAATTTGGTGTTGTAGCTTTCTGGTGATCTGCTACTCTCTTCCAATCTGTTTAGTCCTGGTTCTGTTGGTCTTCTTCCTGATCTTCTCTGTCTCCAGAATCTCACTGGCAATTTACCTCTGTTGACATCCTGTTTCCTGTTCTATTATACATAGGAGACCATGAGGCAGGAAAGAGGGAGTAACAGGTTTTGAGGATCACCTCCTTGTGTTGCAACAGGGATCTGCAAAAGTGTATTCCATAAACAATTAGAATATCAGCATACAGAATGCCACTTCCATGCCTAACCTAATTTTGTTCATGTCCTTGATGAACCAAAGTGTGGGGTTTTCAAACTCTCCCTGGTTACGGAATACTCCCTGCATGAAAAACTTTGCAAAACAGCATTTTGGAGCATTTAAAGCCAAAAGAAATGGTCTTCCTAGTGTCATTGAAAACAATGTGCAACTATTGTGTACAAAACATAATTATCTTCTTTCTCTCCTTGTTTTCTCCAGACTTGCTTTATGAGATTCTCAAGTATTTTGTGTGTGTGTGTATGCATGTGTGCATGGGTATGTACATGTACAGAACTGAAAGGACAATGGATAACCTCAGCAGTATGGGTTAAATGTTATCTGTCTTCAAACACTGGAATTTTAAGACAGAATCTTCCAAAATGACTAGTAATTTAGAGTGTTTCAATTTTGATTATTGTGATACGTAGAAATTTACCCTTTTTGTTTTGCCAGTGTGAGCCAGATGTAAAGTCTTGACTCTGCTTGCTCTCTCTTTGTATGATCTGTTTGTATCTTCTTGTATTTAGGTACTCCTTTGTGGTAGCCATGGGATACCTCACATTGTGTCACATTAGCCGAATATACATATTTAATTATGGTATTCTTACTACAGATTTCTCTGGGTGAGTATCCAGCTCATATACTATGTTTGTTGATTAAACTGTATAATAAATTTTTGATCACACTTTTGGTGCATTAGGACATAAATTCAGGAGTACAAATAGCCAGTATTACTCAGGTTTATTGATGTAAGACAATAAGAATCCAGTACAGGAAAAAGATTCAGTATGAAACCAGTCTCTGGGAAGCCACCTTATTCAGCACAGAAGGTGTTCTTCCCAAAGTTATACCCCCAAAAGCTATGTTTTTGTATGCGACCTGTTGAGAAGTAAAAGATAACTGTGTACATAAATCTACAACTAGGTTTAACCAACTTTCTGCCTTGTTTTTCTGGTGCCATGACTCTTATTGCTTTCTTTCTGAAAGCATGCATGCCAGGTACTGAGGAGAAGGGCACCTCTTTGACTTGTGCCTGGGTAGAACATTCATCTGTCTTGTTCTTTTCCTCTGGGACATCTCAGTATTAGTTTTGTGTGAATAACTCCCTACCTGTTAATATGGTAAAATACTTGTATGTCCTGATCTTGACACTTTTCCTATCCACTGAAGCTAAAACTTACTTCAGCTAATGGACAGAATTGTTGAGAGAATATAATACACTCAATTAACATGTCTTCACAATATTTACAGTAAAACTATGACTATTATAAATTATATTTGGTAACAATGTAATTTAGGATTAAATTATTTTGAGATTATAATTTAATACAGTTAAAAGAATGCCATAAAAGGTGGTCTTGCAATCTTGTTTACTTAAACCCACAAGAAATACTTTTTCAAAAGAAATAATGCATGATGCAAGTACGTGCTGACTCTCAGTGTTACCAATAGCCACTTATGTGCACCAGTGTGTATTCTTGCACAATTTTCCCAGAGAGTGAGGGTCTAGTTAACTGCTTCTCTGCTTGGAATGGAGATGGGAAGCGTTAGTTCCCAGAGTGCAGAATTAATCTGGTGGTGTTGGAGTGGCTCCCTTGGTTATTTCCCTAGAGAGAAATATTGGGCAATCTGCCACTTCTTCAGTGTCCAATGAAACAATAAGCTGAGCTGATCCTACTCATTCCCTGCATTCTTCTGTTTGGGTGGGTAGACTGTTGCTCTTCTTTTTCCTTTCCTGATTAGTGCAATAGACCAGTCTTGATAGTCATGGTGAGTGGAGAAGCCTTCCTTTTCCTTACTCTAATTCTGTTTGGGGGATATGGTCCTTAAATTGCTCTGAAGCACTTTCTTGCCAAGCTGGGAGAACAATGTGAGAGGTGCTGTCTGCCTCCTGAAAGGGTGAGAGCTTCCAAAATAGCTGTAGGTCAGGGGTCTCGAACTCAAATCACCTTGAGGGCCACATGAGGACTAGTACAGGCCTGCATGAGGACCAGTACGTTAGCCTGAGGGCTGCACCGCTGAAATCTTTTCATACAACGATATTGCAAATATCGGTAATGATAGTGTTGTTGCGAGCCGCAGGAGATAGCTTTATGGGCTGCATGTGGCCTGCAGACTGCGTGTTTGAGACCCCTGCCTGGAGGTGGTGGCTTCCTCTAAATTCAGAGTCAGCTTTCAGCAAAGCAGTTTTTACCCATTTTTTGAAAGATTGAAACATGCATGTTTTATTATAAGTGCTTTTCTGGGGGCTATTCTTTGGCATTTATAAACTGTTTTAGGGTTATTGAGTTTTTTAAACTTCCTATAGTTACATTTTTTCTTTTTTTTTTTTTTTATGCTAAGAGGATTCTGCTGGTGAGTTGATATTTTTTTTAACTACTGTATGACAATGGTCTGAATAATACATCATCCTCTTTTAGAGCACATGTAAACTGTCAGTGTGGTAATACTTCTACCAGAAATGGATTACTTTAAAAAGCAAAATCAAAGGAGCATATTAGCTTAGGAGTCTTTTAATGGGTATGGGTCCCAGTCCAGCAAATCCATCTAACATGTGCCTAACTTTGTGCACGTAAACCACATTAAATAAACAAGGAGTCTAATGGTACTTCTGAAGACTAACAAGTTTGTTTATCACATGGGCTTTTCATGGGAGAAAATCCTACTTCATCACACACTTGAACATTTTCTTCCACGAAAGTCCATGTGATGAATAAATTTGTTAGTCTTTAAAAATGACACTAGACTCCTTGTTTGTTTTGCTGAACTAGATTAACATGGCTATGCCTTTGGAACTTTTCATAAACCATGCTGCAATTGAAGCCAATGGGACTACTCGTGTATTAAATTTATACATATGCTTAAATTTTGCTGGGTTGGGACTGTGGTGCCTGTTACTTCTTGATTATGGGTTTGAGTTCAACCAGTTGGTTGTGAGCAAAAACCACTGCTGTTTAAAAGGGGTCTCAAACTCGGATCACCATGAGGGCTGCCTGAGGACTAGTCCATTAGCCCAAGGACCACACCATGCATGAGGACTAGTACAGTAGCCCAAGTCCTCACCACTGAAACCTATTCATACAACAGTGTTGTAAATATTGATAGCAATATCGTCATTGCAAGCCTCAAGAAGTAACTTTAGGCACCACAGGCATCCCTCGGGCAATGTGTTTGAGACCCCTGGTGTAAAGGATATTCAGTGAAGGCCTGCAGGTGACACCCGTGTCTTATGTGAAATGTTATGGGCCTCTGCCCTATTCTAGTGGAAGACATTCACCACATGAAAATCACCATAAATATTTGTACTAGTTACTACTCTTATTAGCATTCTCAACAGAGAGGCAAATGATTGGCTTGGAGATCGAACCCTCTTTTCATCCCTGAAGGTGTTGTTTTCCTTGAGTATACTAGGGTTTTTTGGATAACTATAAGCAAATTTTTAAAAAAAATTTTATGTGCCATATTTTTGTTGTAGATAAATAGATGATTTCTTCCTCCTGGGTTGTTAGATTAGAACATCAGCAATAGCTTTACTCCAGAGGAAAAAAGAGCAACATTTCTAGCAAACCCTTATGAAACAGAACATAATCTAATATAAAATCCATGAAAGCTTGATAAGCAGATTTTTAGCAATGAGTGTCACTAAAAACAGTGATTTGTCTTCCTGTTTTGCTGTGTTTCCTTTCCTCCTGGTGGTTTTGTCTCAGTCCCCAAAGTTAGTAACAATGGTATTATAGCCAAATTTGTAGAAAGAAAATACATTTGACAGTGGAAACTGACATAGATGTATTCATTTACTGTTACACCATTGTAGAACAAAATACAGACGCATTAAGCACTCCCAAAACTTATATGGGAATGTTAGTTTTCCCTGTAAATATATTAAGGAAATCATTTTGTTGCCCCTGTATGTGATGGGACAACAGCTCTGGGACTGCAGTCCTCTGTCAGTGGTTCCCAACATTTTCTCTGGCATGGCACATCTTGCTACCTTTTAATTAATTTGAGGCATACTACCTTATAGTTTCCAAATGAACTCATGAATATTCATAAGCCAATGAGCCAATCCAGAGCTTTTGGAGTAGTTTTTCAAAAAATTCTGTGGCACATCTGCTCTGACCTGAGGGCACACCTGTGTGCTGTGGCACACTGGTTAGGAAACACTGCTCTGTGTAACCATAGAGCAAGTATAATATGGGAAGCAGCAGCACAAGACAAGGTTTTGCCACTAGGTCTCTGTTCTCCTTCCCTGCTAAATACAGTGGTTGACCTTTGTGTTTTAACATTTGTCCATCTGGAATTGGACTGAGACCACTGACTGATTACACAGAAGCTGATGAACTGTGGGATGATAACTGTCAACCAGCTCAGATTGAAATCAGTGAATCAGAGTTGAAAAAGTTCCATGTCCCATGCCGTTCTTATTGAACAGTAGTTCTCAACCACTGTGTTGTGACACAAAAGTGTGTCGCAGCACAACAGTTAGTGTGGTACGGGCTGAGCCTGCCTCTGGCCTTCCCACTTCACTGAGCTATGCCCCATGCTGGAGTGCCCTGGCAGCAGTCACTGCGGGGTTGGCTGGAGGGGTCCCTGGCCATGGCGGGGCTGGCTGGCGGGGTCCCAGGCCCAAGTCCCTATCATGGCAGAGCTGGCTGGAGTGGTCTTCAGCCTGAAAGCCAGGTAGGCGAGGTGGCCTCCGCGGTGGGCTGAATGTGGTGGTGGGGGGCATGTGTGTGGATTGAGGCAGTGGAGGGGGAAAAGGGGGGGTGAGCAGGGGCTGGGGGTGGAGTCTGGCAGCAGCAGGAACATTTGGAAGGGCTGGGAAAGATGGGGGTTTTCAGGAGAAAGGTTGGAGCTAAGATGTGGGGGAGGGGGTTTGGTGTGTTGCGCACAGCCGGGAAGCCTCCTAGCTGTGTTGCTACCATGACAAGGTTGAGAACCTCTGCTCTAGAAAGAAAAAAATTTCTGAATGAAAGCCTTTCAGCTGCAAAGAATAGGATAGAATAATTTCATAGAGTTGGGGATAAGGGAAGTACGTGATTCTGATGGGGGAAGTCAGTGGTTCTGATTTTAAAGTAGGAAGTGATTTGAACTTTTACCTAAATATGAAACATACTGGAAACTGATTTCAGCTGTGAAACATTCAGTTTTGTATGTTTCTCAGTGTGCTTCAGAACATCAAGGTATCTACTGAAAACAGAAAAAAACAATATAGCAAGAGATAATAGTACAAAAATCTAGACCACCAGGGCACTTTCATGAGAATCCTTGATCTTGTGAGGTTTTCCACATTGATTTCCAGACTAAGGAAGCAAATTAACTTTTATTAAAAATATGAGAAAAGAAGAACTCACAGCACGAAGAAATTAAGTTTTCTGTGTCTTTGCTTTGGTCTTAGTAGTAGTATTGGTATGTTTTATTTTGAATAATATTGAAAGATTAAGCTTTGTGAGATAGAATCCTATAGTTTGCAGTCACAAAATATTAGGAACTTTTTTTCATCACAGTTAACAGTGCTCAAATGATCTGGCTTTTTGGAACAAATGGCTTTACTTCAGATGTCTTGCTTTAGGTTTCCCCTATAAATGTATGTTCTGTAGGGTTTATTCCCATATAACTTTTTTTTTTTAAGTTGACATATTTTGTCCCCTCCCTTTCAATAAACTTCCTGTGCATTCTGTTAACATTTTGAATAAAATAATGGGTTCTGACATTGGCTTGTTGGTATGCAGTGGGTTTTATTAATGTATTTTTGTGCACAGCTCTGCTGCCTTATCAAGCAGAGTTACATGTTTACTACTAACATGTCAGAAGCGTATCACCTTGCATGATATGGACACCATGCTTGACATACTACTTTTGTCAGCATTTAAGTTTTGGGTTCTTATTGTTTGGTTTTGTTTTTAGAGTGCCAAGAATTCATGTTTTCAAATTTTTTTCTGTAACCAGAAAAGCTAGGAACTTGTCTAAATAAACAGCAAAAGCTGAGTTTTTTTATGTAATCATGAGACTTCAGGAGGTTGGGTTTTAAGAAAAATACCAAATATTGTTAGACCTGTATTTGAAATCCTGAAATACTTTAGATATGCAAATCATACTGCTAACTTGGCAACTAAACACATATCATGAAGGCTGACAGATATTAAAACACAATGCTCTGGCATTTACTTAGAAAGTTGACCCTCCTGGATATACTAAAATAGCTCTTTATGTGTCCAGAGGCAGAGATTCCTGTCTATTTCATTACTAGGCTTGAAATTCCATCATACCAGCATCTCCTGATTTAGCATTTTAGTTTTGAAAGAATTTTGTTTCAAGTGAGAGGAAGGTATGAACTTTTCATAGAGTTCAGAACTTATATAAAATTTTATTTCATAGAAGTAAATCAGGCCATTAGAGCACTCTGTCATTATTTCATTCCTTCATTTTCCAATCTAATAGATGGAGTCAGTGGTCTGGTTATTTTGATTATAGTGATCATGCAAAATCCATATGATTCCGTTAGCATGATTAGATCACAACTCTGGGTTTATTTTGCATTTATGTGTGGTGTTTTAATGAAATTTGCTGATACCTGAAAATAAGTTGCTAGGGGGTAGTTGGCAGTAATTCTCGCATGTTTGCTCTTTTTGATTAAAAACTATACAGATAACCCCTCTACTCCCCCCCCCCCCACGATGTGTTCTTTGGAAACACATCAGATACTGCTACGTATTATCTAAAAACAGATGTCACTTTTTAAAAAATATATTTTTTTACACAATTATTTTTTTCTGTTTTTGACTTGCTTTGAGATGGATAACATTCAAGCTAACTGCAGATAATTGTGCCTGCTTATGGATGTCAGTGTTGGAGGAAGTGAGTGAGGATGAGTGTAAAGCATATTCTTTGTGTGTAAAATTATTACATGTTATTGATACACACTTAGGGTTTATCTGAATCTATAGTATCCAAACGTCTGTATACTGAGCTATCATCATGAGTCCCTGATTTATTGAAACATGATTGTGAACATAATCTTTTGAACAATTCAGATCATTGAGATTGTGCCATACCTTCGACACTTTTTTCAGCACATTGAGTGTTTGCCAATTGCTTTGATTTTTACAATGAGGCAACCAAAAGGCAAATAATTACTGGTAATCTTAATTGGAAGGTTTTTGGATACTTCATTTTTAATGTAACTAGTATCACAGACTGAAATATTGTGTTCTAGAATTTCTTGGGAAATTAATGGAGAAAAGTAACATTTGCTTATTTCTTTTAGTCAAAAATGTCATTGTTAAATAACCTTTTCTCTACCCCAGGAATGAATTGGATTGGAAGATACAGGGACTGTGCTGAAGAAATTCAGCTGCTCCCTTTTTCATTGCATCCTTTTAAATATGATGATATATTTTTAAACCAACCAAAAGCTTTATTTAGAGTTGTGTAGTTCTCTGAAGGTTTTTCCATTTCAAAAATGTTTGTACACTGAGAAATGTGTCAAAAGTTCTTTATGCCAGTTAGAATTTGGTAATAGCAGTAACTATTATCATCCATAATTTAAATAATGGTCTCTGAAACTATGTTGAGAGATTGCATGTTGTAGCAAAAAAGAAACACTTTGTAATGGGGCTGAAACTTGTCCTCTGTAGCACCTGTATTTTCTTAATACTGATTTACAGTAAAAGCTAGGAATGTTGTCTTGTACTATTCCTCATTAAGTCCAGACTTCATCTATATCATTAACTCCATTTATACTTACAATAAATAGTGCTGTTAAAGTAATTGTATATTTTTGTGGTCACATACAACCTCCATGATTATTATTACTGTGATTACAATAATGTGGAAAAGCAGTATTGCCTACTGCAGTGGTTGTCAAACTTAGGTTCAGGACCTAGTTCTGAATCACAGACCCTCAAGCACTGGGTCACGGCACCACTTGATGGCACTGCCGAAAGACTGGAGTGCACTGCTGAAAGACGTAATGACTGGGTCACGGGCATAAATGATTTTTTTTCAACTGGGTCCTGAGGAAAAAAGGTTGAAAACCACTGGCCTAGTGGGATAGAACTCTGGACTGGGATTCGGGAGACCTTCTTTCTACTATCTTCTTTGCCACTGGCCTACTGCGGGGGACTTTGAGCAAGTCACAAAACTTCTGGACCTGTTTCCCCGTGTGTATAATGTCAGTAATTATATGCTCCTCTATCAATCATTTGAGAATTATTGATGGACAGTTCTATGTAAGAACCAAGTGGTGGTTTTATTATTATTATTCTGCCTAAAACTGTCTGATGGGCACATTCTCTTCTCTAAAGAATTTAAAACGAGATTAGCTGTGACAAAGGTGGTGGTATGTCATGCTATGATATTATTATTTATTCCAATTTGACATTGCTAGCATAGTGTATGCTGTACTGATTGAGACCTAAAATAAGGTTCTGACTGCATTCTACTGTAGAGTTGTTAACCTTTGCATCTTGGCCGGTTTCTAACATGGATAATTTATGTTCTACCTGTTTAAATTCCTCTTGCACTTTATATGATGTTTTTCATGTTTTGTTCTAAGCTGTTACGACTCGACCTTTCATCCTAGATGTGGTTGCATTCTATTGACTAACTGAATGGGATTAAAGACATTATATAAATGTAAGATGATAATTGTAGGTAATGATCATCATCAATCCAATAAACCATCTAAAAATGTTTCTACTGTATGTATGAAAAGGCATTTATTGCTTTCTGTCTCTTTACATTACAGCCCACTGATGATTATTACACAAAAGATCACATCTCTTGCATTCCAAGTGCATGATGGTAAGAAAACAAGCCGCCTGATATCCTAATGGTAGCATTTCTCTTCCAGTCCATTGTCTTCAGTGGAGTCACACCAGGGATGAATTTAGTTCACTGGGTTTCTCCAAGCAAGGAATGACAGTGGTTTGTGAAAAATAGACAGATTTTGCTACATTATTCCTGCATCTAACTCCCACCCCCTTTTTTAATAATAAAGACACTCTTATACCTTAGACAAGATTGTCTTTTGAGGGATTCAAAATTACCCTAGTATTGAATATATGGTCCTAAATCTGATCTCATTTAATGGTTTTTTTGGGTTTTTGTTTGTTTGTTTTTTGTTTTGTTTTTTTTTGACATTTGCCTCACTCCACTGACTTTCCTCAGGCTACTCTTCACTCTCACTTATGTGAGATCAGAATCAGACCCAATGACATGATGTGGTCAGTCCAGAACTTGAGCTAGACCAGGCATGGCCAAACTGCGACTCGGGAGCCACATGCGGCTCTTGAATGAAAAATTGTGGCTCCTGGAAGGACATCAGCAAATCAATTTAGGAAAGCAGCCCCGACCTAGGAGTTCAGGAGAGGGTCAGGACAGTGAGGAGAAGTGTGGCGTGGTCAGGATTTTAAAAAACTCGTCACTTACCTGCAGTCTAATACATCGAGCAGCAGCTAAGTTTTTACTGTATGGGGCTAATTTTCATGGTAACCTTAAGTAATTGTTAGAATTTGGCATTAGTAGGACCAATATTTGTCGTCATCTTACGATAAAATTAAAGTGTGCAATGAATTTTAAACTTAGTAATTTTGGAGTAAGTAAATGTATAAGGCTATATGCTTTAGTGTGGCTCTTGAAGGTTCAATAGTCAACTTATGTGGCTCTTGAGTTCCATAAGTTTGGCCACCCCTGAGCTAGACCAAGGCATGAGTTTAAGGGCTTCTCTACACAAACTGATAGCTTGTAGAAGGCTGAGGTCTGAATCTGCTTTGTGCTAGCCTTCCACAGACAAACTGTCCACATGAACTAGACATCTGCTGGATTCTAACTTTTAGGCCTAACCCAGACCTGAACTGGCATCAAGCCCACCTGTCCAAGTCTTTTTCACACTGCTAGCGTCTCAACAAAAGGCAGCATTTTCCAGAAGAATGCCTGCTTTCACTACAGTACAAGGCTCCAGCGTTCCAATTGTAGTTTTCTAGTGTGGTTGCATCTGGAGACTCCACACAAGGCTCTGAGCCCCAGTGGGCTAAGCACTGTATAAACAAACACCACAACAACAGTCCCTTCTTCAGAGAGATTAGTGATCCGGGTTTTAGGTGATATCCAACAGGTGTAGAAGCAGACACTTGAGTGGGGGAAGATAGAGTAACAGCTGAGACGGATGCATTTGGAATTAATCTTTTAAAAAGTCCTACAGGTTAACTGTAATTGTGAGTGCTTGTTACTAGTTCATACTAGTCGAGTTGATAAGATGGATGTAGGTTCCATTTTTAAGCAGTTGACAGTTTTATCTGTGAAAATAAATACAGCTCCTTTCCAAAGGAAGCCAGTTTCTGCCCCTGACTTCTCAAAAAATTGGAGGGTGGGGAGGATAAATATGTTGGCATGTCCTTGATGGGGATGCATCAATGTTCGTTGATTTAACTGTATCATGGTTAATTGTTCACAGCCTGTGCGTTTCAAAGCATGCATTGAATTGTAACATAGTTAAGATGATGATCCAGTCTTTTGTTTCCTGGCTTTGAGTGTTCCAAATCATGTTGTTAATGTTAATCATATGCGGTTTTTTCATAAGAAAGTGTGTTCAGGCACACTAGTCAAGAGGCAAGTGTTTGTTTCACAGTGGTGGGCATAGTCTGAACCAGGGCAGTGTTTAGTGTGCAGTGCCTGGGCAAAAGGAAAGCAAACACCCTTTGGAACTTTTGACTACTTGAGTCCTAACAACTCCTTCTTTCCCATTCCTCTTCCTTGGCAACTCCTCTTGGTCTGATTTGCCCCTTTCCTAACTTGGGAATAAACAGGAGGATTATGTCTCAGAGGACCAGAAGCTACTGTGAACAGGGATTTCCTGGTGCAAAGCTAGAATATAAATCACTGGGGAATGAATGCCTGTGAATGGGCTGAATGCAGCTCACTGCCTACTTGGGAAGCCATTTTATTTGGTACCATGAAGAGGAGAGAATGAGAAAGGGAGATGGAGTCAAAGGAGAAGGTGAGGCTTGTAGGGAGAGGAGTGGAGGACTCAGCACTAGCTGCCCATTCTCAGTACTTCATTGCGCTCTTCTGAGGATGGGCATGCTTGACTTAAAGGATGAAAAATGAAATCAAATTACTACTGTTGGTAATGATGAAACACAGGAAGGCCTTTGACTTTAAAATTTCCAGTAACTGCTTACAGCATATAACCTTTAAGCTTGGGATATTTTTTTTGAGGTTATTTTTGGAAGAGTCTAATTTGATTTCATTGTGTCATGCCTATTGTTTATTCTTGCTAGGAATAGGTCGACAAGCTGAGGACCTCACTGCTGAGCAAAATCGGCTTGCCGTAAAGTAAGAATTTAATTCTCCCACCCAGTGTGTCTTTAACTTCATTGAAGTAGGAGTGGGCTGTGGTGTTTTTCACTCCTTCCCTGACTCAGTCCCAGAAGTCAGATTTTTCCCAGTGATGTGCTGCTTACAAAACATGTTTAGAACAGGTGCCACTTGTTCCTCCAAGGCACCCAGTGCCAAAGGTGGTTGCTTGAATACCTACTGAAGTTATTCTTTTTGCGATCTTGGCATTCTAGCCATCCACACAAGTTCTTCGTTTCCCTCTGACTGAGCCATATACCAAGAAGGTCCTTGTTCGCTGAGGCAGGGCTTAGGCCTTGATTCTGCAAACTATTTAAACACATATTTAAGTGGGTTTTTAGAGTGCAGCAAATGCTTTGCTGAGCCAGGCTCATCAATAAACACTCTGAGGGCATGCTGCATGGACCCTCAGGCTTTTTTATCTATTCTTTCATTGGGATCTACTATTTTTGCCATTAGAATATGTCTTCCCCATCACTACCTGCATCAGCACACTTACCCAAACAACAAAGCTGAAGTTTGCCTCTGACACTTCAGTTGCTGCTCTTGAAGCATGTTTCTTCTTAATTTTCTATACTGCAAGGACAAATTCTGATGGTAGAGGTTTCATTGTTTACTGAGAAAACTGATGCTGCTTTTCGGTATAAGCATGTTTTAGTCTAATCTTGTTTTAATTCTACTCTAATTGTGGGATGACAGATGTTTTGAGTAGGCTGAAAGTTACCAGCAGTAACTAACTTTAATCCTGGGATTTAATACATCTGAAACTTTTTGCTTGGGGCAAAATAATTGGTCACTTGGTGTTCAAGTTTAACTGTGGGCCAAGAAAAAGCTGACAGGGAAGTTTGTGTAGCATTTCTGCTGTGGCCTGTTTTTATGTCTCTCTCTTTATTATTTATTGTATAATGGTCTTTAAAAATACACAATGCTCATGATTGACATTCTGTTATAGGTAAAGTTTTAATAATAATTTTGCATACTAATTTACATAATTGGAAGATATGGTTACACAGTTTAATTAAAAACTTTTTGTTATATTTTACCCTGTTTCATTTTTGTTGTTTGTGGATGTAATGACAGGACAAGACCTTCGTTCCTGGAGTATTCGAGCTATCTCCTCAATTTTATGAGTGTCATAGCTGGACCTTGCAGCAATTACAAAGACTATATAGCCTTCATTGAAGGGAGGCATGTGCATATGAAACTTCTGGAAGTGAACTGGAAACAAAAGGGTTATGACAGACTTCCTGATCCTTCTCCAACTGTAAGTTGTGAAATGCCAAGTATTTATTGCAAAGGGCTACAGACTACCACTCTGCATGTCTGACTCAGGCTTTAAAATAGGTGCAGTTGTTAGAGAAGTAAAGAAAAACTCCTGGGGTAGTTTGCCAGCAAATATAACTGTTTTCTACCATTTGTTGTTTACAAACCTGGCTTTCACTGATTCATTATTGCAGATGGTCCTTGTTTCAAATTCAGTATGATGAAAAAGAAGTGGCTAGTAATTCCTACCAATTTGTTGGGTCTTTAGTCTATTTATTTTTGTAAGGGGGGAATGGTATTTTGCTTTTGGCCTATTATAAATAATCTCATCCAATTTTTTTTATCCATTATGCTTTTCAGGGGGCTGTGATATACAAATTGTGTATCACTTTTGTATCTCTCCTTTTGTTCTTGACGCTTACCAAGGCCTATCCTGTTACATACCTTGTTGATAGCAACTTTATCAATAACACATCCCTCTTGTCAAGACTTGGTTACCTGTATATCATTATGCAAGCATCGAAGCCAAAATATTACTTTGCATGGACATTAGGTAAGGATAATTCAGTGGTGTATTTTGTGTCCAGATAAGTGAATACATAACCATGGGGGTGTATGTAGTTGTCATATGTTTTTTTTTTTTTGTTTTTTTTTTTAAGTTGGGATCTGACTGTGCAATTTCCACAGTACCCTGGTATGTGTGCAGAGCCCCACAGAAGCCCGTGTGCATGTAGCTCTCCACCTGTGTGCTACCAGCTGCAGAAGGGAACAGATTTAGGGTGCTGTGACAAGAGTGACCATAAATCTCAAAAGGATGCTCTCAGAAAGTTTAGAGAAGGTTTATCTGTTTTAAAACCATTGTCATTTGGCAGCAAATATCCCCATACCAGGGCAAAAATCCTTAAGCTGGTGTCAATTGGTATGGCTACATTGAAATCAATGAAGAGTATCTGGCCTCTGGACTCTAGATATGTCATTGCGTGTGTAACACCTTCCTTTTATGCTTGACCCTTGTTAGTTGTACCTAAAGTAGTTTGAAAGGTATCCTTAATACTTCAAGAAGAAACGATTGTACCCTTTTAGCCCTTGTTTCATTCTTTGTCCCTGATCTTGTTCTGCTCTAGTGCAGATGGGGTTGGGTGAAGCCTATGGTCACCCTGGCCATTGTAGATGTGAACCAGTTTTACCCAAAGCTGTGGGAAACTCTATAACCATGGAGAGGGACTTGTCTGTTCTAGTACAGTCAGAGTGGTACAGCCATATTGGTGTGCTTGTACTTCATGTCTGTATAAGCTATTCCCATGCAAGAAGGGGAATATAGTCTGCCAGCATAAGGCACCCGTATACCAGTATAATGGCATCCATGTTAAGGGTTGTATTGATGTGATTATCTCAATTAAAAACCCTAACTGGTGTTTATACTGATAGTAAATCTTTTTGTCGGCCCAGCCTCAGTCAGTTGCCATCTTCTGTGAATGACAATCCTGTACACTCGCATGCAAGGGAGAGAAGGAAGCAGTGTGTGGGCAAAGATAAGTATGGTCAGGAGAGAGCTAATTGACATCTAACGCTGCCCTCCCCATGCACACATGTGCTTGGGGACAGCAGGGGTAAGACAGAAAAACAGTTCTGTCTGCTGTACTGAAGAGTAGTTCACCTGAATGCATTGGATAAGGAGTAGTAGTAGCACTTCTCATCAGTGCAGGTGTGAAACTTCTTGTTTAATTACAGTCTTGTGAAATTCTTATCATCCACTCACCTGAAGGATTCGACTTTTCATGGCCAAATAAAGATAGTTGTTACCTTATCGACAGTCATTGCCATGGTAATGGATAGTCAAGGTCCTTGACTGGTTGCTAATGTTGATGATTTTGCAAGGCAATATTCAGCATATTTCTTCCATTTTCTTTTTAAGAGAAAATTCAGCAAAGAGGAAAATACTAAGTAACACTGAGAGAAGGAAATCATAGCAGCAAACAGTAGCTGTCAGAGAATATCTGAATACACTTTCACAGCTTGAACTACTTTCAGTATGTAGCCACTCTTCAAGTGATGTGAGAGTACAGGGCTTTGAAGAAACTCTGTATGTTATTAGCAACACCTTAGGTTGTTGAACTGAGGAACATTTAATACAATTTATTGTTCAATACTTAAGGTGAAGAACATTGATCCTGTAGGTCCTGGACTTGCACTTAGGAGTCTTGTGTTCTGTTCCCAGCTTCTGCCTGAGCTTGTCACTCATGGTTATTCAGAAGGCTGAGGCCCACAATCTGCATATGTTTGTGCAGACCAGTTGCTACTATAAATTGGGCATTTGCTTTCTCTCGTGCCTATGTAGACCAGTTTGTGCATTCAAAGAATTTGTATGGACCTCGGACTTCAGCCTTTGAAAATTAAGCTTGTATTGCTATGGCTAAGTTTCCTGACACGTGAAAGTGGGGATCGTATTCCTATATACTTTACACCAGTGTTTGAGACTAAAATTAACAAACTGAAGTGAAGCTCACTAAGCTGCTCAGATGGAAGGCACATTATAAGTGTAAAGTATTCTTATTATTTCACTAATATAGTGTTTTCAATTTTTTTCTACTTTATTCTGTTTGGATAATGAAATTGGACCATTTGGTTTTGCTTGTTCTTTTAGAACCTTTGCCCAGTGACACTCTATTGCAATGCAGACACAGTAAGGACATGTTTGAAAGCAAACCAAAAATTATTTCCAATGATATTTTAAAAGGGTATAAAATTTAATCTAACTGTTTTCTATGTACATTGTCCACAGAAGAGCCCCATGCCCACCCATATACCTAAAATTGTTTTGTTTAACACATCCTAAATTTTGGTTCTAAATGATATCTGAATTCCTTCTTTTAAGTAATCTTAACCTTTGGCTCTATTGTGCAGATCCTGGGTAAAAGCAAAGGGGTTCTAACTGTTCACCAAGAAAAGTAACTTGTATTGCAAAATATTAGAATAACCCCATATCCCAGGGCGGCATTATACACACAGTTAAACTGAAATCTGTTTATCCACTCTCCAGATGTACTGATAGTTAAACATGTTATTAAACCCATTCTTGTTAAATGAAAGCTTGAAATAAGGGTTTTGGATATAGACAACCTCCTTTTCAGCAACATTGACTGAAACAGCACCACCCTAGTGGGACTGATGAGTGGGTTTCATTCTTAACTAGTAGACCACAGGAGGAGCACAGGGAGATCTTCCAGTGTTACTGCAAGGCACATAAGTGGAAATGAGGCAAGGCACACAAAGGGAAACATAGGATGGTTAAAAGGATGCAGGAGGGTGGGAGAAGAGAGGGATGAAATCATAAGAGGAGGTAAGGGGCACAAAGCACTTCTGTAAGGAAAGGGTTAACCATACTTTCCCTAAAGGGAGCAGGCCAGAGAAGCATATAGAGAAGAGAGTAGTAAATGGCTTGGATTTTAGAATGGAGAATATATTCACTTTGCTACCAATTTATGTAATATTGAGAGTTAATTTGATTGGTGGCCAAAAATAACTTCAAACTGACACTTCCTTCCCCCTAACACATTCTGTTCTTTAATCTTCTCCATCTGTGTGTCAGGAAAGATTCCTTGGCATGCTGAAATGAAAGTGTTGAGAAAGACTGAGTTTGCTGAACATAAAAGATCACCAAAATCTGTTTCACAGAGGCACAAATACCTGGATGTGGAAGAGGAGCATCATGGGAGGGGAAAGAAAAAGGATGTGAGCATTCATATGAAGGCAATGATAAACTTCTGGAAGCCAATAAGCAGGGGCATTGCTGCCCCTCCAAAAATATTTGGGGCACACAGCCCCCCCCTTCCCCATATTCTTGGGCCTGATCTGGCCCCAGGACGATCTGGCAGCTCCCCTAGGGCCCTGGACCTGGACCATGGGCTGAGCAGGTCTGGCCAGGCTGCGCTGCTGGGTTGAGTGTGATGCCAAGCTGCACTCTCAGGCAGTGCCCAAGCTGCGCCACTATGCCAGGGCTAGGGCAGGCCACACCTGAGCCCAAGCCTCGCTGCCAGCTGCCAACCACCCCCACCCCTGCTCAACTCCTGAGGCTCCCCAGCAGCAGCACTTACCTACTGTGGATGGTGATTGGAGGAGCTTCCAGACAAGGGGCATGGGTGGAGTCCAACTGTTCACATTTTCTGCCCTGCTCCACACTAGGCTAAGTGCCTGGGAACAGGGCGGGAAATTTAAAATGGCCCCTCCAGCTCCAGTTAGTCGGCAGGACTTATCATACTGCTGTGCACATTTGGAGCATGTGCCCCCTGTGCCTTACAGCAGCGCTGCCACTCCTAATAAGTGGCGGAAAACTGTTATAATTGGTATCTGTGGAACAGAAGAAGCTTTGGGAGAATGCATCATTCAGAGAGAAATATTGTTGGTTATAGAGTTAGAATACTAGAAAGCTAGAAGAATGTGGATAGTAAACCAGAAACACATTATTAAAGAGAGAAACCTTCTTTGGACTTCTGCTGTGACTGAAACTTAGAGACTGTGGAAAGATCTTGTAAGTGTATTTTTCAGAAAGCAAACTCTGTCTTATGGTGGTTTTGAGGCCTCTATTATCTATGTTGCAGATCTAAGCAACAAGATGGCATTGTTCTCCCCTGCTCCCTTTTCAGTTAAAATGTGTGTTGTGTGGAATAAGGCGTTATATAATCCTTTAATACAACTGCCAGTAAGCAGTTGCTGTTTTCAGAAAAAGACAATCATGCTGTTGTGTGTGAGCCGCACTGCAGAATTCCTCCAGATACATGAAAAGATAGAAAAGTCAAGTACTCTGTGTGGCAGCTGGAAATTAGTAATAAACTTGAGTAAGACTTAAAATGCTTATTAGTAAAAACCATTTAAACTGAATTCCACCACCTAATAGATAGGGTGAGTCCCACATAAGCAGCTAACCAAATAGGTTAAACTCTGGCCCCACTAAAATTAATGGCAAACCTCCCATTAGACTTCAGTAGATCCAAGATTTTAGCAGTAGTTTGAAGTGTGAAAGGTGACAATTCTTCCATGCTCCAGAGTACCTTATGGCCATAGTCCAAACACTTCAGCATTGGGTCTAATGGACCTATCCTAATATTAGTCACAGGAAGACAGGTTTTTGTCCACCGTTGCCTTTAATTAGGACATGCAGCCAGTGGAGAAGTCTCAGCTTTTTGTTGGGATCAAGAAGTAGCACTGCAGTTTGACGTTTAATGTGCAGGGTTTGATTCCCAGCTGCACTGAGTGCAGCTCTTCAAGGGCTTTCCTTGCTTCAGTGCAGAGGGCAGGGTGGGCTGGAAGACTTATGGCTGAATAGATCCTCTCAGTATTAGCCTTGTTGCCAGGGCACACTGGTGGCAAAGAGGTTCCTTCAGCCATTGGATTGTCTGCAGCCAGGCCCCCTCTACTACATGTGGAGGAACATTTTGTACCTGCTAAGTCCCTGCACAAGTTCTTAGCACATATCCAGCAACCTGGTTTGGCTGTTGCATTTCAGCATTGGATGTATGGTATTGTAGCATTCAAAAAGCCTCAACCACAGAAAACTTGTAAACATTAAGGCCAGAAAGGACTAAATACAAACTTCCTTATTTAGTTCTATCACTCTGACACCAGTGCACTGGTTACTGATCTAGTAGCAGAAAGTCACTTACTTTTCAATAACAATAAACAGCATCATTTTAAAATTGTTACAATCAGACATTAAGAGTTAGAAGCCTCTGTTTTCAGCAGCTTGTCACCGAGGAAGAAAGTTAAGGCAAAGGTCCGTGTTTTTCTGGTTAGAATACTGCTTTTAGATAGACAGCATCCCTGAGTTGTACTTCAGAGTTTTCCCTGAATTTGTATCTAATCTCATAACACCTCAGCAACAGTTTTGGATCCCAGGACAGAATCCTGACTTCATTTAATAAAAATGAAACTCCCAGCTTTACCTCAGTTTTCATGACCAGGCGTGTCATTTATAATGGAACTAGGTGAAAGAATCTAACCATCTTTATGCTTTTCATTTTTTTTCCTTCCAATATCTGTAGTCTTGGATGTGTGTAGAGACCTAGAGGTGGTAACAAGTCTGTTCTGTCTTCTCAGGGCACACAGAGAAAGGGCTTTTGATAGAGGCGGATTAAAAGCAAGAATCTTGAAATCCAGACCAAGTTTTGAGAGGTGCCCCAGACCAAGACAGAAATGAGTTACCCTGACTTGCTCATTGGGAAAGAATTCACAGCAAGAGCTGATGCTCTTGAAATTTTGCTGAGCATCCTGAACAAGGATAAACAATGAATCCTCTAAGAAGAGTGTTGTGTGAGGAAATGGGTCGGATGAGTGTCCGACGTGACATTAACAAGTCCTCCATTTTTTTCTCTTGCAATTATTTGTCTCTGTAGTGTAGGTTATTTGTACATCTCAGTATTTGATTTGCAGAGATGCTCTGATATTAAGTAAGGCACTGAGGGGTGAGATCAGCAGGGAGCTTTGAGGTGTTAAAAAGTCATGATGGGTTGAAAGGTCATCCCTAAAACTTAATATTTACCAGATCTTAATAAAACCCAGAAACTTGAATTTGATACTGGAGTATTTCCCTCCTATGGGTACAAGGAAATAGTGCACTATCAAAGGCAGAACTGTGTGGTAAATATTGATACATTTTAATGCAACTGTGGTATTAGATACCTTTTAGTTTCATAATAATTAGAAAAATCCTTTCTATTCATTGTCTTTTATGGATTCCCTCCCCCACTTAGAATAGTTTATTTTATCTTCCGTTCTGCAAAGATGCCACATTCTCACTCCAGATATGGCTTGTCCCTATATCAAGCCTGATGATTCCTAAAAGATGGATGGTGCTGATTTCTGAATGAGATGCAGGGATTTGTCTTATTGTATATTGAACATTGTCATTGTGTTAATGTCCTACAGACATGTAAAAAAAATGGCACCTTGCACAATCTAATCTGAACAGTTTGCTTTGACATTACAGCTGATGCAGTCAACAATGCAGCGGGCTATGGATTCAGTGGTGTTGATGAGCAAGGCAATTTCCATTGGGATCTGCTATCCAACTTAAACATATGGAACATTGAGGTGAGTTAAAAGAATGGAAACCTTCATGTAATTATAGAGTGATGGTTACGATCAGGTTCTTTAGGAACATGGATGCTTTCCCTGGCAAAGATGTGTCCATAACTAGAGTTGTTTTGTACTTATCTTCTGGACAAATAAATTGCAGTGGCCATACTTTATAGCAAGGTTACATTTATAAATCGGTGATAGAGCTAATAAGAAATATGTTTAAGTAAACTGTTTCCATCTACAATAATTAATGGACTTCTTATAACAATGATTCATAGCTATGCATAGCATCTTCTCTGTATGTGCTTATAACAATCTCTTGTTACTTTTTTTTTTTTTTTTTTTTTTTAAGTATTTTGTACTGCAACTGCAGGTAGGGGAGCCATCAGAGATTAGATGCTAGGTGCTATACAAATACATAGTGAGAGACAATGCAGGCCCTAAAGAGCTTATATTCTAAATGGAAAAAGCAAAAGGCAGAATGGGAGGAAGATACAGTATAGTCCTACATGACCTGCCCAGAGTCACAGAGCAGCTCAGGCACAGAGAGCCAGAAGCAGAATTAGGAATTCCTCCTAACTGTTTCCTATTCGTTAGACCTGTTCGTTAGACACTGTTTCTCAGAACATCCACTAGTCCTTTACAAAATATTTATAAATGTACCCATGCTATAAACTCTGACCAACATGTTTGTTTGTGGCTTAGGATAAATACCTTGAGTGTCAGTGGCATAAGAAAATGTCTGGAAGTTTAGAGTAGGCCATTCCCAATTTCTTCTTCTACAGATTTATTTTCATAAACCAACAGGAACTCTCTGCCTATAATCCATTATTTATTATTTTAAAAACAAAAGAAGAGGAAACAGTGAGTTAATTGGATAGTAGCATAATGATTTATTAAAAGACAGATTCTGGTAGCTCATCTCTAAATTTTTGGGGCCCCTGTAATGCTCAGTGGAAAAGCTGAGATGTCACTGTATTCTCTTGTTTTCAGCTCCTTTTTTTGTGCTTGTCTTAATCCATGCCGTACCTTGCACCTGTCACTCTTGGAGTATTTTTCACAGCATCCACAGTGGGTGCCCAGCTCAAGTGTAGAAGCACTTGCAGCTAATTGCAGATAGAGTTAGACTCAGGTTCACTTTCTCTCTCTCTCTCTCTCACTCAGCTACCCAAGCACCCACCCAGGACTTGAGGAGGGAATTCTAAAATAGATTGAAAACAGAAGTGGGAGTGCTCACTGTACCAGTCAGAGAGGAGAGGGACCTGAGGAGGCATGCTGCTTACTTAAGCCAAGGAGAGGAAGAAGCTGTGTTTCCCCCAAACTCTAACCCATTCTTTTATCCTGTAAACCTCATGCACCCTTCCCATCTCTAAATCATAAGGTCTATGGGAAGGGGTTGGAGAGGGGATTCTGTTGGCAGTGTAGGGGCAATGAAGCCATAGCCCCAGGACCACTGTGATGCCATAGCCTCATTTTCATTTTGAACTTACCCTTGATCTGGTGCCATCTCGTCCAGCTTCCCCTCTTTTGGCTGCGGGAGCAGAGGGAGAACACACTTCTAACAGCATATCCTATATGAAGAGCTCTTGGGGAGACCCTGGTTGATGGTAGGAGGTATGAAGTTACGGGAGGCCATAAGATTGACTTTTTTTTTTCCCAACCCCGCCCCAGCATGGGGTAGGTGAGGTTATATGTTAAATGGGTCAGTGAGATTCTAGTTTTTAGGGAAGTTTGAAAAGGATACTTTTTTTATAAGGTAGTGGTGAAGAGGAGGGGCCTAAATGATTCAGGAGGCATCAAATTGTGAATGTTGTTAGTCTAAGACAAGTGTTGTCTTATTTCCAGTCTGTAATGTTCTGTGATTGCCAGGGGCATCGCTGGCACTGGGCTTATGGGGCTTGTGCCCCAAGTCCCAGTGCCCGAGCCCTGAGTCTGGCACCGGGCCGGCCATGGTGGCGACTGCAGTGGCAGTGCGCGAGCCCTGAGTGTTAGAGCGCTGAGCCCTGGATCTTTTTCCAGGCTAGCGACAGTCCTGCTGATTGCACTTTGTCTCTAATTGGAATGTTAGCTCTTCAGTGCTTGGACAGCATCTTTCTGAAGATTCATGTGTCCCCCATTGCAGCAGAACCTCACTACTAATAGCTGCTTTTAGGCACCACTCTACAGCACGTCAAATAATAAAAGCCACCTTCCCTTGTAAACCGTGTGTGCATTTGAGCAGAGTGCAAAATGTGGCTGCTTCTGGCACCCTGAGTTCTCAGCTAGGTGAGAGTGCACCCAGTGCAGGTAGCATACTGTCAACTAGGAAATGATATGAAGGCTCTTAGGCATAATGAGAGGCTGTTTGAGGAAGGCATCAAAGATTTGAGGTAACTGCACTATCAGTCCCCTTTGGTTCGCCCAAAGAATGGCCACGCAGGCTCTAGCCATAAACTCTCTGGGCAGGAAACATCCATCTCCTTTCTGACCAAGGATTGAGGCTAGCAGTCCCCTTTCAGTCACTTCGATTCTCCTCAGTAGGTCCTACCAAAAGTCCAGCCCCTTCACTTGCCATCTCTCCAAGGTCTGTGGCCAGGGATTACATGTTACAGATGGATCCTTCTCAGCAGAGTACATTTCATTTAAGGATGAAAAATAGTAAAAAGGTTTAACATGCACTAAATGTACCAAGTCATTTGTGGGGTGGGGTGGGGTGGGAGGAGTCTGGCAGGTCAGAGTCCTTACCAACCCTTCATCAGGGTTGGGCCACCCTTGGTCAAAAGGCTAATATTTCTTTGAGTTGAAACCAAGGCTCCTGTCAGGGTAAACTCAGCCTTTAATATCAAGGGCCCTTTTTTGTCTCCTTGCCTTTATACCTCTGAACCATTATATGCAAATCACACCAGGGAGTGGTATTTCTCTGGAGCTGTTTATAGTCCCAGAAACTGCAGTAAACTTTTAGTTGCTGGGGGAGCTTTAATGACCACCCCCCATGGAGTGGAATATAATCAGTGATCCATATAAACTTTCACAAAGTTAATACAAAATATTAATGGTGGTCCCCACCCAAGAGAGTGCATGTGGCTGCGATATCTGTAATAGAAGGTTTGAGGAGAACACTGCCAAAGAGCCTTCAATTTTGACAGTCAGCTTTGACTGGCTCCTCTCTTAGAAACATGAGAGGCAAATATATCAATGCTTGTGGAACAAACCAGCCAGAATCAATAGACACACATAAATACAGTTGCTTTCCCCTCATTGGCTCTGTAATGCAATTAACTTATGTTCATCAGTTAGGGTTATTTTAGTTTACCCCTTAACACTAAGGAAGATTGCTCTAACCTCCAGTGTTGTGGGCTGTAGTGCAAAAGCGCGTGAGTACTCCTTTTGGACTCCTTTTTTGCCCTACTCTAGTTCACTCTTCCTATAGGTCTCTTTGAAGATTTTGTGAGCTTTGACCTTCTTTCATAACTTGTGCAACCACTGCTGGAATAGTGTGTCCAGTTCTCATACCCACAATTCAAGACGGATGTTGATACATTGGAGAGGGTTCACAGAAGAGCCAGGAGAGTGATTAAAGGTTTAGAAGACCTGCCTTGTAGTATTAGACTTACAGAGCTCTATCTATTTAGTTTAATGAAGAGGAGCTTAAGGGCCAAATTCATTGCAATCTATAAGTTTCCAGTGGGGATACAAATATTTAATAATGATCTCTCCAGTCGAGAAGAGAAAACTGTAATATGGTCCTTGCCAGAAGCACCGCTGGCCCAGGAAAAGACCTGGGGCTCAGCATGCTGGTTCTTGGTGCTCGAGCCCCATCACCGCTCGGGTGCTGGGACTTGGAGCTCAAGCCTGGAAGCCCAGCACCAGCGATGCCCCTGGTCCTTGCTAGAAATTGAAGCTAGACAAATTAAGACTGGAAACAAGGCATACATTTTTAACACTGAGAGTACTTCATTATTAGAACAGGGCTGTAGTGGATTCTTCATCACTGATAATTTTTAAATCAAAACTGGATGTTTTTCTAAAAGATCTTGTATAGGAATTGTTTTGGAGAAGTTCTGTGGCCTGTGCTGTACACAGACTTTGATCAGAATGGTGCTATACACAGGTCAGACTTGATCACAATGGTCCCTTTTGACTTGAGGATCTCTGAAGCTCTGGTGCAGAAAGTAGCTGCTGCGTATGATTTACATTTGCAACTAGAATGTCTTCACAGTTCTCTTGGAGAGCCCTGTTGAGAAACATGTGACTACATTTCCAGTTGTGCTGGCAGATTACTTCACTCCTTTTAGTTTGGGCTCTAGAAGTGTATTCAAGCAAGGAGAAGTAGAGAGACTTATTTGGCACTTTTCATTAACAAAGAAAACATTCAAGCATTGTTCAGGATGTTAGGTTATCCATTTACTTCAAAGGAAAACTGGATTGAGACTACAGTACACATTACAATGAGCCAAAATTCACTTGGTGACTTGTTCCTGGAGTGAGTTTCTGTTAAGGATACACTTCTCATTTCAGTAAGTTTTAAGGAAAATACAGTAAATAAATAAACTCCAGGTTGTGACCTGAACCTAAATGACAAAGTGAAGTGGGGAAAGCTATTCTTAACTGAGCCAGCTTTGTCAAAGTAAGGCAGCCTGTATGATGTGTTAGTTAGATCACCTGTTGTCTGGAGAGCTCTGTGACATTTAACTCCAGGAAGGTGAGTTACAGGTGGACTTTCCCAGACTTAATTCTGGATATCCTGGCTTTCCCTAATTTTTCACTTTACCTTTATACCATTCTAATATGGTTTTTTGCTGTTTAATTTATACTATGGTCTGTTTTGCCGCTCTGTGGTCTCATGGCACTGTTGACTTAGATGCTGTCTTTTAAAGTACATACTTCAGATAACATTGTGATTCAGTGGGTCACAGTTCACTCAGGAAATCTCTTAATTAGCTCATTCTTCCTTCACAATGAGAGTCTCTGGAGACTTGTCAATGTTTCTGGAAATTTTACAGTTAATTGTCAGTGAGCAGTTCAGGGAACATTGGATTATTGATGCAATAAAGTGCAATGGGGAAGAGGTGCCACTCATCTTGATGTAATGGAACTGTATATGCTGGCAGGGTTCGAGGCAGTGCAGCAAATGACCCCAGGTAATACAACTGACAAGGATCCAGTACCTCACTGAGGAGCTGCCTTGCTATCACTCATCTGCAGTGTGGTGTGGAATCCAGCTCCTCTGAAGTTTCTTGTCTCAGGTAGCAAGCAGAGGACAAATGGGGTCGTGGGATTGAGCAGGGCTGCTATTGAGGGGGGACCATGCAATCCTCTTGCTATAGGAGGGTCACACTGAGCCACACAGGACTTACTGAGTTAGCAGGTTGAAGAATTCTGTGCAGAGTGGTTCTCTAACTGCTCTGTAGTCTTGTGTTCTGTTTCACAGTTGGTATCTTCCTAGCGTCCAGCTGAGGATTTGGCCCTGAGTTCATGTGCTAAGAATACTTTTCCAGGTTGTTGTATCCCTGCCGCCAATAATGTATTTCTTTTAGAAACCTTTTGTTTTCATAGCACTCTTGGGATTTCCAGCCCACCTAATGAACTGCAAGGTTTCATGATTAAAAAGCACTTGTTTGTAAGTAATAGGGAGGGGTTGTGGGGCCTTGAATACCTGAAATGTGAGAACCCCTTTTTTTTTTTTTTTTTTTTTTTTTTGGCTTTCCATGATTTGAAAGATAGCCAAACACTTCTATTTTGTTACATAATAAAAAGTGATATTTTTAAAAGTGTCAAATGTCAACCATGAGTAAGTTCTTATGGCTGAATTATAAACCCCAAAACATGTTGTTGATGGAAATGTGGACACAGCTTTAACTTTAGCTAGCTACTAGCTATATTGTATGTAAATCTCTGCCACTGAAAATCCGGAAGAAGACTGGCTTTGTCCTGCACACTTCAAAGCCAGTGTGAAATTATCACTTTCTTCTCTCTTAGACTGCAACAAGTTTCAAAATGTACATTGAAAACTGGAACATTCAGACGTCAGCCTGGCTAAAGCGGTAAGGATCATAGAACAGTCAATTGCTTGTGAGACTCAGATACTTTTAGGGGGTAGGTTATGTTGGGTAGTAATGCTAACTTGTGAATCTGGTAGATTTACAACAGCCTCTTGATCCCTTTCATTTCTCCGCATGTATGTAAGAACTTTTGTGCTAAAGTTTTTATTGCTACAAATGTGGAATTACCACATTTACTCATGAGCAGCAAAGCCACAAATGAGTTATAACAGGTCTTCCTTAACATTTTTATAGGATATCTCACTGTTCATATTTTGTTTTCCTACCCTTCTGTATTACTTTGCTAGAATTTTATCATATTTCTCTCTCTCTCCCTCCCTCCCCTCCCTTTGTCTTTTGAATTAGATTAGTTGCTAATGGGTTAAAACTCCTTCTCTGATTGGAGCTATGGAAAAACTCGGATCCCAATTCAAACTTTATAGCTTCTGTATGTTGCAGAGGCACTGGCCATTATAGTCTGGCTGTGGCAGTTTAGGTCTGTCAGTTTGAGATACAAAGTAAATTTTGTCAAACGCTGGAGAATTTGATTTCAGACTGTCATCACTGTGACTCTCTGAAAATAATATTAATCCAGATTTTGTAGCTTCATGCTGTCTCTGCACATTTTTGAAATAATGCTTTCGGTATGTGAAAAATCCAGTTTAAGTTGATAGATGTGATCTCCAGAATTCAGGGATTTATAAAATATTTGTCCTAGCTGTATTTGGTATAAAAATGTTAATCCGAACAAATCTTTTTATTGCTCTTCATGAGTGAAGTGAACAATGTTTATAGGTAAATAAACTGCTACGAACATCTCTCAGAACTTGTAATTTGAGTTAAAACTCAGACGTTGCAAGACTCCGGGTCATATTGCTGTGTTTATGAGCTATACCCATGGAACCATACACTACATCTTCTGGGAAGGCTGCTTAGCTGTTGTAAATCAGCCATAGGTCCATTGACTTACATTAACGAAGGCACTGACTGTCTGGGATGTAGGATGTGGGCAGTGGCTGGGTAGTATTCTGCCTAAGGAATATGGAAATAGAAAGGAAGCGTGGGTCTTTCACTTTCATCCTCCCATCAACTCTTTGTGTATCCGTCAGGTTTCTCAAGATGCATACACTGTTCTAGATGGGAAAACACTGGCATTTTTATTGTTTTATATATGCTATATAATATTTTGTAATATATAACAAGGTGGTTGCTGATTTACCACGCCAGTATATACATATTTTGGTTTAAATTCCATGAAAACTGGAGACACGTCACAGCCTAAATCTCTCAAACCCTTAAGTCATGAGAGAGTGTCTTATTCATGCAAATAATCACATTGATCTTCACATAAGCAAAAGTTTGCAGGACCAGTCCCCTGATATATAAAGGTGATCAGAATGGAGTCTCCTGTATTCAAGGAGATCTAAGGTGCAATGAATATTTGTAACTTAATCAAACTGCTGTTTTCTGTTTGTTTCATTTCCTCCCAGCGTTTGCTATGACAGGGCTCCCTGGTATCCCACCGCCTTAACATTTATCCTGTCAGCTCTGTGGCATGGTGTCTATCCTGGATATTATTTTACATTCATCACTGGAATCCTTATGACAGTAGCTTCCAGAGCAGTACGTACCCTTCAGTGTTCTCTTCAGAGGCATGTTTTGGACTACTACTCTTTGACAAACTGAGCCATTTTCATCCCTGGTAGAACTGTCTACTGTACACTATGACTGAATCTATGTAATATTTTTCCTTTGAGATGATCCTCACTGAAATGTTGGTCTGCACTGCCAGTTTTATAATTATAGGTGCTTCCTATAATTATAAATAGCCAGTGTTAGTATTGATTCGGCCATGCAGATGCTATAGCTACAGTCAGAGAGAGAGATGAGGAACCATGCAAAATGCCAGTGGTCAGTCAGCGTGTGTGCGTATATCCATTTGTCTCCTAATTGACCTGGTCAGCTAGAAAGAGTATCCATCTCATCAGTGTATGCAGATAACTCTGGACAAAATACAGATTTTATAGATTGGGTTGAGTCAACACTCAGTGTCAGGCTGTACATGCATATTTTCACTGACCCCACCAGAATATGTACTTTAATTTAAAAAATAAGAAGCTGCCCTTTATGGTTGCAAAAAAAAGCTTTCTAAATGGGATTTCAGTGCATTGCTGACTAAATCTGCAGATTGCAAAAAACAGTATGTCTGAGTGGTTTGAACTGGCAGCAAAGTGTTAATTTTGGATCCTAATGGTTTGATTTTATTTAAAAAAAGAACAAAATTGCCTATAAAAGCGACAGCCCGTTCCAGTAGTTATGGAACTCAAGAGACCTGGGCAATGATCCCAGTTCTCCATTGATCTGCTGTGTGATGTTGGATATGTCATTTGGGCATTTCTGTGCCTCCATTTCTTCTCCCACTTTTACTCTGTCCTTTCTATCCAAACTATAAACCAGAGGTGGCCAAACTTATGGAACTCAAGAGCTGCACAAGTCAATTATTAAACCTTTGAGAGCTGCACTGAGGCGTATAATCACATATTTTTACCTACTCCAAAATTATTAAGCTTAAAATTCATTGGGTACTTTAACTTTATTGTAAAAACAGGACAAATATTGATCCTGTTAACATCAGATTCTATTAATTACTTAAGGTTACCATGAAAACTAGCTGTAGAATACTGCAGGCTTGTGGCAAGTTTTTTAAAATCTGGGCAGTAACTTGTCAATGCGGTAGGTAAAAGCTTTCTCAGATGCTGATCTCTAAGTATTGCACAATGTTTTGAATGTCATGGAATACAATGCTTCACAGCAGTAAGTTGTGCCAAAAATTGAAAGTAATCTACATTTAGTTTTAAACTTTTCACCTTTGTATTTTCATTTCTCAGTACTCCACATCATGTTTAGGACTTGTAAAACATGATTTTACTTTAACAATGAATAAGCTGCATTAGGCCCTATGAGAAAATCTAAACATGCCCAGGCTTCCCCAACCTTGCTGTGCTTCCCTCCCCCACCCCTGTTGCCATTTCCCTGCAGTGTCTTACCTCGCTGCTCCTTCTCTGCTCTCCCAGACCATGCTACCCCTTTCTTGCAGTCCCTGACCACGCTGCCCTTCCCTGCCAGCTGGACCATGCTGCCCTTCCTTGCAGTCTCTGACCACAGCTGCTTTTCCCTGCTGGCTGGCAGTGACCATCCCCTGCTTCCTTGCCGGCTCTCACCACCCTGCTTTTCCCTGCTGGTTCTCACCATGCTGCCCCTTCCCTGCAGTCCCTGACCATGCTTTTTCCCACTGGCTCTGATCATGGTGCCCCTTCGTGCGGTCCCTGACCACGCTGCTTTACGCTGCCTTTCCCTGCCAGCGGTGACCATCTCCCACTTCCCTGCTGGCTCTTACCATGCTACTGCCTCTTTGCGGTCCCTGACCATTGCACACTTCTCGCCCCTGTCTCCCACCATGCTGCCCTTCCCTGCTGTGCTCTTTGGGGAGCCGCAGTTTTTCTTGGAAAAGCTGCAGGCAGCTCCCGAGCTGCAGTTTGGCCACGCCTGCTATAAACTCTTTGGAGTAGGAGCATGTGACACAACGGTGTCCTTATTTTGGTTGGGGCCTCAAGGTGTTGCTGTGATACAAACAGTCATGGACGATAAGTCCCAGAGGGGTAGCTGTATTAGTCTAGTTCAGCAAAACAAACATGGAGACCTGTGGCACTTTTAAAGATCATGAAGTGATTTTTTTACCCACAAATGCTTGTGTGATAAAGAAATTTGTTAGTCTTTAAAGTGCCACAGGACTCCTTGTTAATAATGGATGAGGTGTTCAATAGATGTGAAGTGAGTTTGCATGAGTTTACTTCAGAAATTAGTTTTTTAAAATTCTTTTCTCCCTGATTTGTAGATAAGGAACAATTACAGGCATTACTTCCTTTCTTCAAGGCCTCTCAAGGTCATCTATGACATTGTCACCTGGTTTGTCACCCAGTTGGCTGTCTGCTATACTGCTGCACCTTTTGTTATGCTGGCTGTTGAACCTACAATTAAGTTATACAAGTAAGTTTCCTCCTTTTAATTGTTACACTATAGACCTGTAGCCTGGGGCTTTGTTTAACCAGCCACCCTGTGATGGCAAAATTCTAATGATCTTCCGTCATTGGGATGAAATCAAACCAAGCTGGTTATTTAATAACATCAGTAATGATTTCATCTGTGTAACTCTATGAACTCACATTACCATACTAGAATACTTCTCTTTCTTTTTTGGTTTAGGGTTTTGGGGTTTTTTAAAATTCTTATTTGGGCTGACTTTCCATATGTGTGGTGTTGCCCTGTTCAAAACATCATAGTGCCAAGTATTAACAAGAACAGAGGGTAGCAATGACAAGAACCTTCTATTCTGAAAGGTCTAGATAAGAATACAACTAACTTCCAATTGTAAAATGCTCATAACAAGGAATTCTGAATCAATCAGCAGAAGATAAAGATGATGCACGGCTGATTCCTTTTGCATTAAAATAATTTCTTTGCTTTGCACTCTTAGTTTATGTGCAGCTACTTGTATAAGTATTTTAAAAATAAGAAAGGGGTGGGTCTTAAGATTACATATAGTGAAGCAGAACATGAGTTGAAAAAGGAGATCTGACGAAATGACATTCTTTTATTTTAGGGTAAACGTTGTCAAACACAGAATAATGGTATTTGACTGAGAGGAGAGACATCCCATTACTTTCTCATAAAAAAACAAAAACTGTTGGTTAAAAGAGAAGGGGTGTGTGTGTGTTTGTGTGTGTGTGTGTGTGAGGGGTTTTGAATTCTGTACTTATTTTTCTTTCTCCCTCCCCCCACCCCCCAATGAAAATATTTAGATAAGTTTTCTCCTAGCTTAAACAAACCTGTTAAATATGAACACTCATCTGAAGACTGTATCAGTGTTGGCAAGATTTATTCCTGACTACCATTGTAGTGTCTTATTATTCTGTCTGTAGCACCAGCAACAAATGGAAGAAAAAAAAAAAAGTACTATCTCAGTGCAAAATGCTGAAAGTGACAAACTGAACTATTGACAGTTATGGTTTTGCGCTATCAAGTGTCTTTACTTTATTTAGCACCACATTGAGCCTGTCAAAGCTTGGGGTTAGGGGATTGGGAAGATGCTTCTGAGCTTGGCCCCTTGCCTAGTAACAGTATATGAGAAAACATTGGCCCTGTCAAAATCCATGTCAAAAGTTCCATTGACTTGAGTGGGTTTAGATGTCACCCATGATGCTGTGTGACATTGTGCTGTAAACTCACCTAGAAGACTCTGTCAGGTGCTGTTTTATGTGTATCTCTTGAACTTAATGGACCTGATTGTAGTGCTGAATTAATATTATTTGCAGTATTCATGTGATTACTAACAAGAATATTATTTCTTTTTCTCTCTTTATTTCTAGGTCATTGTACTTTCACATGCACATTCTAAGTCTCCTAGTGTTGCTGATCCTTCCAGTCAGACCTCAAGACCACACTGTGAAGCAGCTTCAGAATCAAGGCGCACACAACTCCGTTAAAGACAAGAAAGAAAAATGATACCTCAAAGAAAATCTACAGATATTGGGTGAAGTGTCATACCAAAAACAAAAGGGAGCAAATAAAAGACAATGGCGTTATATTTGGAAAGGACAGATGGGAGCGTGGTAGACTGTATGCAAGGTGGCCCAGTAACAAAACAAACAAACAAAAAAAAATTACAGGCTTGGAAGCAGTATTTTTGATTTTATAAATACAGGAACAGATTTTTTTTTTTTTGCTGTGTTTTGTATATTTATCTCACATGTACGAATTCTTTTTTGATCTTTTATAGAAAGGTACATTTAATAAACAGAATTTTTTTAGAATAAGAAAATAAAATAATAGCAAGAGCAAGATCTGCAGCTTAGTAGACTGGTGCTCTAGGCTGCTGAATCTTTGGCTTTATAGCTTGACTATGGCCAGAGGTGCTCTGTAGCATAGAACCACAGAAGCTTGGCTCTTGAGACTGTTGGCATTGATTCCAGAAGCAGGAGGAAGAGGACAACAGTGCAGGGTGCATCTGCTCCACATATGATTTCTGAAGTAAGGAAGCAGGTCTGGAGTCGCAGGTTGGAGACTCTTAAGTGCTTACAGTGGCACCTGCTGGTATGAAGGCAAATGGTAGTAATTTAAGTAGTTTTTGTGAATGTTGGCCACTGGATTTGTATAAAAGAAAAATAAGACTATCCTATGGTATACAGATTAAAACCCCCCTAGTTGATGATAAATCTATACAACAAGTGCTCCTGTTGAACAGCTGTGGCACTGTATTTACTCCTTGTGGAAATAAAGCATAGGTGCTCACCACAGTGATGGAAGGGGCTTTCCATTGCTGTGGTGAATACAGCCCCTTGAGAGGCTGACAGAAGAATTCTTATGTCAACACGGTTCCTAAGCCAGGGCTTAGATTGGTTTAAATACGATTCTCAAGGGTGCAGATTTTCCACAGCACCTGAGTGACCTAGCTAGATCAACCTGAGCTTTGTGTTTAGACCAGGCCTGAGTGACTAGGGTAATTGGGATATAGCTGATGTTCACCATGATTTCAGCACATCCCTGTAGCTTTGGGGTGATATATTCTGATGGTATACTTTTGTGATTAATATAATATAGCAATAGAGAAACCTTGCAGATTTAGTGCTTTAGAACTGGCATTCACAGTTCAAAGACTGGAGGAAGAGTTTGGGAATGGATCAGTTTGTTTCTTTATTATAATACGTGTTGATAAGTAGGGTTTTGTTCACACAAGGATGACAAGTTTAGAAATAAAATACAAAGTACTGTACAAGAGAAGGGTCATGCTATGATCAGCTGACTGAGAGTCAGCAACTCAGTGCATGATGTTGGGCAAGTCAACTAACCTTTCTGTGTTTCAGTTCCCCTGTCTGTAAGATGAGGATAGTAATACTCACCTACCTCACAGGAGTGTTGTGAGATTCCATTAGTGTTTACACAACGCATTGAGATAACAGGATGAAGAGAGAGCTAAGTAAGTTTTAGACACTAAATATAATCAGAGAGGACCTCTTAAAGGACCATCTGCCATGTAATTCTGTAAACATCTTTAAATATTTTCAAAATTGGATTTTCTCAGAATCATTTAGAAATGAAGTAGTTCCTTTACATACCATTGATTTTCCTCATCTGTCTGAAGTGTAAGTGAACAAAAAATCTACCACATTTATTTTTAATTTTTGTACCAGAATGCATTCAAATTCTACAGAAGCCTTACAGTGGTGAGACAAATCTAAGAAACTGAATTAGAAGAGTGTGAACAATTTCTCTTTATTTTTCTTGATTGAAAGACTTTTTCCCCCATCCCTACTCCCTCAGCCTTTTGGTATAGTGTATATTTCATGAGAGAGTTTATTTTGGTAATTTCTTTTGAAGAAGTGATGGATTACAAAGATTGGTCTGAATAAACGAAGTGGTTTCTTTGTCAGTGTGTGGCCTTATTAATGGGAGGGAAGTATGAAAATCTGGGGTGAATGAGCCTGTGTCTCTTGGAGGAAGGTCATTACACCTATAAGGGGAACTAATCTCGTCTCTCAATCTCTCACATTTTTACAAACACTGTGGTTCGGATGCTGCAGCTGTTGAAATTCATGCTAAAAATGCTCCTTATGTTTCAGTGGGAGCAGGATTCATCCCTAAATTCTTAATTTCTTTGTCTTTTTTTATATTGTTCAGTCTCGCATCTTTTTATTAAAGGACATGTAACATTTCTGTGGGGTGTGTCTATCCCTACCTAACCAGATGAAGTCTCTACTTGGCCTATATAGGAACTAAGAGGTTCCCCTTGCAGAGTTTCCTTAGCTCTTCTGGTGAGGAGGGAGTGACGTTTGATATGCAGAAGCCGGTACGGTCCTGGCTCAAACCCTTCAGATCCTGTAGTGGCAGATAAACAGGAAGACAAGGTAAATCCTCACAGAGGCCCCATGTCTCTATGTGCTTTCTGTATCCCCAGCAGATCCTCACCCTCTTACTTCTTGGCAGTCTGATTCCAAATTTACTGCATTGATGGAGTGGTCCAGCTGGCCCCAGGAACCTTTAGATAGGGAGAATGTAAGTATATACCTACTGAGACTTGGATCAGCTCTATGATTGTCTACACAACAGCTGGTAGGATATTTCCCAGCATGGGTAGACAGGCATGGGCTCCCTCTGCTTGATTAGCAGGCCAACTATAGCAACATAGCTGCAATGTCACAAGCTGTGGGTTAGGTTTACCACTGGGTGCTGTCCCACCTGATCCTCTTGGATACATACTCTGATGAGTCTACACCTTTTTTAGGCTGTGTCTGCATGAGACTTTTACTATTACTAACGTGAATATAGAAAAAAGAAGTACAGTAAATTAGTTGTGACCTGTACATATGTCCCAGGAACACTTTGGGTGGGGGTGGGGAGATCAATGGAAATACTTAAAGAACCAGTAAAGGTTTTGGAAGCAGTGGGTTTGGATCAGAGTAAACATTTCCAAAAAGGCTAGTTCACAGCCCAAGTCCTTCAAAAACAAAAAGTTTGGTGGCTGCCCTCTGGCTGGATTTTATTGAAACACTTTGCAATGGATTCTCTCTTCCGAGCCCCATGTCTCCACTCCACAGCCCTTATTTACCTCAGCATTCAACACATACTATATGCCACTTCGTTTTTCAGCACTTCTTGAAGCAAAGGCTGCTTAACACTAATGTTTATATCCTCTACTTTCTCACTATTCTTACTAGAAGCAAACTCCTGTTACAGTCATTCTGCTGTTACAGTCTATCCTTAGACAGAGACAGACATCTTGAGGATCTCTATCAAGCATTCTTGAGACTACACTACCCAGCTGGGGAAGTAAGAAAACAAATTGACAGAGCTAGACGGGTTCCCCGAAGTCATCTATTACAGGAGAGACCCAAGAAAGAAAGCAACAGAACACCACTAGTCACCACATACAATCCTCAAGTCAGACCTCTGCAAAAGATCATTAAGGACCTACAGCCTATTCTAAAAGATGATCCCTCTCTCTCTCAAGCATTAGGAGACAGACCACTCCTTGCTTATAGGCAGCCCCCTAATCTTAAACAGATACTCACCAGCAACTACAGATCGAACAACAAGAACATTGAAGCAGGCACACACCCCTGCAAAAAACCACACTGCCAAGTCTGCCCACATATCTACACAACAGACACCATCATAGGTCCTAATCAAGCCTGCTACTCCATCAAAGGCTCATTTACCTGCTCATCTACTAATGTGGTCTATGCCATCATGTGCAAGAAATGCCCCAACACCTTATATATTGGACAAACAGAACGATCGCTCCGTAAGAGACTGAATGAGCACAGAACTGATATCAGAAATCAAAGAACAAAGAAACCAGTTGCTGAGCACTTCCCTCTTCCTGGGGCATCAAGACTTCAAAGAGAAACAGCTGAACTCGAATTAATATGCAAGCTAAATTCTGTGAAAGCAGGACTTAATCGAGACTATGGGTTCTCTTCTCATTACAAAGGGTAATTTGACTTCAGGTTTCCCATGGTTTGAGCCTGTAAACTGCTCTGCTTTTGCTGTTACTGTATGACCTGATCCTATGTTGTACACCCCCTTCCATTTAGTTTCATTCCTTTCTGTAAGTTCACCCATCTTCGAAGCATCTGAGGAAGTGGGATCTTCTCCCACGAAAGCTCATGCAAAAAATAAATCTGTTAGTCTTAAAGTGCCACACAACTCCTTGTTGTTTTTCTATCCTTAGAGTCAGCACCATGACTAAATCTTTAATCCTGGGCTTTTCAGTTCCACTGAAGAATGGTTACATAGCTGTGAGATTACCTCAGATATATATATTTTTGAATTAAAATATTATTTTTAAGATGTGGAATTTGAAGTCACCTTGCTGCAGGAATTGTGTGAAGAGCTGCAAGGCATAAGAGTTATCAGCAGATGTCTTGGAAATAATTTGATTTGTTTTTTCTCTCTGTTGTTCTGTCTAGACTACTCAGTTAATTTAGCCATATCTCATTGGTATGCTGCCCAACCAAGCTGTAGATTTATAGTTTGGTAAGGTCTGGCCTTTTTTCAAATACATGCTGAAAGAAACTTTCATTGGCCCTGGAAATAGCCTTATAAATACAGTGCATTCTGTCTTCTCTAATTTCTTTTCACGTTACAGATTTAGGATCTGATTCTTCATTGCCTTGCAAGTTGTGCTGTCATTTACACCTGTGCCAAATCAATGTGAGATACTGCCACTAGTATAAAAAAAAAATGAAGAATTCTTATTTTGTAGAAATTTATGCCACATTTGCACAAGTGTAAATTACCACATGATATGCAAGGCATTAGAGACTCAGACAAAGCACAATACTGGAAAATCTGTTAACCCTAATTATTGGGCATGCAGAGCTCCTCTCTAATTAGAAGAATGTAAGTTAAGAATGGTCTTAAAAATACTGGTGTTAAATAGGTTTGTGGAGTAAGTCATATTCTAGTAGTCTGTAATCACTCTTTGGGCTCAGTTTGGTCCTGGTAACAGAAAGAGATCCTCAAGACAGAGACAGATGATGCTTGCAGGAGAGAAATATGGAGCCCTGAAATGGAGACCGAGAAACTAGATCTGAGAGGATAAGCAAATGTTCTTATTCATGAATAACTTAAATGAAGCCCAAATTCCAACTGCTGTTCATTAGCACATGATCTTCTACATAATACTTAACACAGAACTGGGATGTGCTTACAAGGGGTGGGAGGATACTGTAAAGCTGAAGCTGACATTCCAGTTCAACTCAGTCAGCCGAACATTTAAAAAAAAACAAACAGAACAAAACAACCATGAATAAAAATCTTGTGGGACTGGCATTTCTGGAAGGAATTAACTCTTCTGAAACAATTTCCTCAGTATATTAGAGGCACAAATGAACTTTCATTTACCATCCAGTATGCATGTTTCCTTTTTTTCCATCCACCATTTTTTTTCCTCTCTTGTATTATGACAGGGCTGAAAGGCAGAATGATATGGAAGAAAAGTTTGGCAGATTTTGCTCCGGTTATGGGTGCTCCTTTTTGTATTTGTATGCTGCACATAGCTCAGTATGAAAGGAGTCAAAAGGATGTAGATTCTCTCTACTGACAAGTTCTTGAAATGCTACTACTGTCTGTATGATAGAACTGCAAAATGGATCTTACAAAGTAAACTCCTGACACCAGTTAGTGAAAAAATTCCCATTAGTTTCAGGGCCAAGGATTTCACTGGTTTAAGGTACTAGTCACCTTCCTGTCTGTGTATCTGATATTTGTGAGCACAATTCAATAACTGCTTGATTTGCAGGTAATTTTTTTAAATTAAAATTTAAGAGCATATTAAGGAAATTGCATTCACTGCAATAGTGTGGTTAAGCCTGCATTTAAAGCTTCCCAAATGCATCTGGAAACAATGCACATCACACTTGCACAAGATGTTGTGAGAGCAATTCTTTCCCAGCACAAAGCTGTTCCTGTGTGATTTTTCTCAATAGTCTTAGAGATTCTGATTTCAAGTTGTAACCATTAGACAGGGATAAAACACAATTTTAAAATAAAACAACAAAATCAGTATTTATTTAATACACACCAGAAAAGCACCAGATATCATTACATGTATTTAAGGGCTTGTTTACAGGGAGTGGTAATTTGCTCTGAGGGTTGTGATTTCTAAAGCAACCAGAAACATATGTTAATTGGTCCATTCAGCTCCTGCTAGTGTGCACCAAAGGTTTCCCAGTACACTTTAATGTAATACTGTTTTGAAACAATATTGAGTTAAAGTGCACTAGGGAACACTATAAAGATATTAACTCATTACCGTATATATTGCTGTAATGAATAATGTATATAATATATATACACAATATATATTACTTATTATAGTATATCTAGAGAACCCCAAACTCAATGGTTTTTTACCCCTGCATAAACTCTGATTGTTAAAAATAATAAATTCCTCTAAAGATAAGCCCTAGTTATATTCCAGTACTAATCCAGTGAGTACATTTCAATATATCTGTCAGACAAAAGCTCTCTGTTTTCCCAGAGATGGCAATGATAATACAGAGTATTTGAATTTTATTCTTAGAGAAAACTGCCTACCCATCTAATCTTATGCTGAAATTACGTGAAGTGGAAATATGCCTAAATGAGCTTTTGGAATAGGATTCTATATGTATAGGTGGTCAGAATAATAGCAAAATGGAACCCAAATATCTTGGCTGGTTGTTAGTATGCGGTCCCAGCAAACTGAGCAGAAGTGATTTTTCAGCTGTCCAACCAAGCTAATGGTGCAGTCAGGGTGGTTTTCACATACGGTTTCAGGTGTGAAAGATTAGTGTAATGTTTTGCTAAGAAGAACAAACAATGAGAAGTGTGGCACTTAGACTAACAAATTTATTAATTGCGTGAGCTTTTGTGGGAGAATATCCCACTTCATCAGTTTTGCGGTGAGGGACAGTTAGATGTGAAAGCTACTATCCTAATCACAAGAGGGAAATAGTTCAGTCTTACACATTCATTTCAAGGGAAGTATGTATTGTCTGACTTGTACTGGACAACTTGTGGTGTTAGTTA
This sequence comes from Podocnemis expansa, assembly GCA_007922195.1. NCBI lineage: Eukaryota > Metazoa > Chordata > Testudines > Podocnemididae > Podocnemis > Podocnemis expansa. Next base: position 45,018,712 of record ML682005.1, read on the forward strand.
TTTTCTGCTTCACTCAACTTCAAAAACCATTGTGGTAATCCTAGGTGCTGCAACTAGGGTTGCTGGGGTGCAAGTGCACCCCCTGGTTTGAAGTTGTTTTCATTATACACAGAGTTTGCAGTTTGGTTCAATGGCTCTCAGCATCCTGCCATACAAATTGTTCCTGTATCTCTGGTGGTAATGGATCTAGTGTGTTCCAAGGCACAGGAGATGGAGCTCTGAATGGCTACATCTAATGCTACAAAAGTTGTCAACTTTGTGAAGTCAATTTAATAAAGTCTACTTAAAGCCAAATTTATTAAGTCAATTTAGTGAGCCCACGCTTTTTTTAGGCCAACTTAACAAAGTTGGTTAAGTCGACTCAAAGTGTCCTAATAAAAAATGACTTTGCTTCAGTCGATTTTAGTAAGTTGACTTAAGCAGGCACATGTTATTACATAGGGCTTCTTAAGTCGACTTAGATGGCCACATTGCATTAAGTCGATTTGAGTTGATTTAATGCCTAAATTGACTTAATGAGCTCCAGATGTGGCTAGGGCTTTGTTTAAGTCAACTTAAGCCTCCTTAAATCTACTTAAGCACATAGTGTAGATATACTCAGTGTTCTGAACTTGAACCAACCTGTACTGAGACTTGATGTAGAGAGGGGGTCTCCGTCTAGCAATCTAAAATGGCCCAGATTTTGAAGCCAAAGTGTCTAATAACATTCTTGGCCAGAAGCGTTTTAAATGTTGAGTACTTTGTACTTTGAAGCACATTTCTTTGAATTTATTTGATTTATTGATTTTTTTTTTTAATGTTTACTTTGGGCTTAGTTCATGTCCTCCATGAGCTAATGTAAACCGCTTTACAGATTTTGCACTGCATTGAGTTTTGATCAGATAAACTAATCAGATCTGAAGTAAGGATATGAACTTAACCTATTTCCCTCATAATTTAGCTTACATTTGCAAAGTTCATTCAAATCACTTAATTCAGAATTAAAAATACTAGTCACTTGGTAGCGCAAAGCTGAGCCCAATCTCTCAGCCCTTATCCAGGGAAAGCAAAACAAAACAAAAAGAAGTATTTTGATGGTACCATAAGCAGCAAAGTGTACTTGATTCCATTTTGTAGAAATTTGACTTTGGCTCTTCAGGCCTTTTTTTTTTTTTTTTTTTTTCCTTTTCCTTTTGTGTTAGGTCAACAGAGGAGCCTGTTCACTCTTGTGCAGTATGTTATGAGATGGGTAAAACGTGTTTTGGGGATAGGTTAAACTCCATTAAACTGATAAGCATGAAACCATTCTTCATTTAAAACAGCTGTAAGAGACAGTGAAGGGACTCAAACTAAATCAACACATACTACTCAGAAAATAACACTGACTCGACAGATGGTTCTACTGGGTATTGGTTGTTTTGACCAAGTGGGTGTGTGTGAATCCTTATTAATGTGAGACTGCATCAAAGAATACACCAGACTCTGTCATCAATTTCTGCTCCTAAGCAGACCAATCGGAAAGGTCCTGAACTTCGATTAGCAGCTTGATTCCAAAAGGGATAACAATACAAACCAATTTTTCCTTCTTACTATAAAAAAAAAAAATCGTGTGTGTGTGTATATATTCACATTTTGCTGTTATGCCATACTGAAGTGGATATCTTCCATTTCTGGAAGTTGGGTTGTGTGTGTGTTAGAAGATTTCTAAAAGATTTCACAAAACTGCACAACAATCTTCTCTTATAGACATATGTTTATGATTTTCTAATTTAATGTGCTGTAGAAAATAGGAACAAAGTTGCAAAGGTCTTTGTCTTCAATATATCAATATTTGTGTGTTTTTTCTCATTACGTGGGTTGAGCCATGAACAGTGGTCACAGCTGAACAATTTTCTTTAACAGAGAATCTAAAGCTTTGTTTCCTACCAATACCTCCTTAAAGGTAAAGATGCTTGGCAGCTCACTTCCAGTGTATATGATGGACATCTGCAGTACATTTTCAAACTTCTGTAATCCTTGATTCCCATTCATCTGTCACTGCTTCATGTGTCAGTTTTGGCATGGTTTGTTTTAGAAAGCTGCCACCTCACAGATACTTGAATGATTTAAACTAGGAACTGACCCTGTATAGCCTTTGGCTGAAAGCTGAGAATATACTCCCAACTCCACGTGTGTGAGATTTCAATCTGCCTGTCTGTGATCATTCACAGGGGTGGATTGTCCTACAGAGCTTGTGCCCAGGCCCCCCAACCCCATTGTGGGGGACTCTCTGCCCTGCTGGAGCACGAGAAGGGAGCTGCCCTGACCTGGAGGTAGGGCTCTGAACTCCAGGCCCACTCCTGGGCCAGCTAGTCCACCCCCAGGGGCAGGGCAGGCTGGCCCAGAGGCCAGGCTCTGTGGTCCTGTCCCATCCTTGGGCTGGGTGGCAGGGCAGGCTGGTGTGACTGGTTGTTCCACTCCAGGAGCAGGGCGACTGACATGCTCTGTGTAGCCTCCGGCGTGGCAAGGCTTCACTGAAGTTGCTTTGCTTGCCAGTTGGCCCTGCTGCCCACTGGGAGCTGACTGGCTGGAATGGGAGGCTGGGGCCTCAGGCAGGAGGGGGCTCCCAGGGTGGATCGGGGGAGCGCTAGGGCCTGGTGTCCCAAGTCTCCCTAATATGGTTTTGGTCGTTCATCTGTGCTGAACTGATCTATTAATGAATGTGCTGAGCACAGTAGCAGCAGAAGGCATGTCAACAAACACCATGGACTGAAAATAACAGCGGTGCAACTCCATTTTTCACCAAACATGTCACGGGAGGTAGCTTGGAGGGAAAACTGACCTGCCTTGCAAACCCAAAGTATTTGTTTTAAGTCAACTTTTTTTTTTTTAAAGTAGCTTTGAAATTACTTGTAGGTGGTATTACTGCGGGTGCTTGTTCCAGAGAAATATGAAGGAATGTAAAATTGACATAAAGTTCAGTGAATTTGAGTTTAAGTTGGTGTCGCTTGTTTTTGCTGAACTAATTTCAAGACAGTTTCTGCAGTACCCTTTTGTGTCCCAGTTCACACAACCCTAATCAGCCAATCAGTTTTAATGGCTGGAATGAAGCGTGCTTCATGAAAAGAGGGAAAATTACATTGAGTATTTTGCTCATACAAGCATACATTTATATAGTGCTTATTGTCTTTAATACACATCATGACAACTAATAATACTGTGAGTATTAATAATGGTGATTTGCAGATGAAAAACTGTATTTTTGTATTATCCTAAATACTCACATATCCTTACAAGACTGCACAAAATGGTTCATGCAGCATCAAATAGACGTTTGGATTTAGCTAAACAAAATGTGCCTCCTATTGCACAGGCCTGTTCTGAGGGAGTATATCTCACTTTTTCAAACATTGCATCTGGAATACAAATGGTTCTTTGAGGGTATGTTAATAGTGAAAAGTCTCATAAAGGTACCCTGGAAAGCCATATCAGTATCCCACACAGAGTAACAAACTATGCTGAAAAGAGCTAGGTTAAAGTCTTTTTGTAGTCTTCAACAAATTAAACAACCTATGTATTGCTTGATTGGACCACCTTTCTAGGTGGCGCTTGCTGAGTAAGTAGATCCTACTGTGAGGTTATGACTTTGGGAAAAAAACCAAGGAGTCGTATGGCACTTTAAGACTAACAGATTTATTTTCCTCATGAGCTTTCATGGGAGAAAATCCCACAGAGTCTAATAAACTCTGTCCTGCAATTTGGTATCGGCCTTACTAATTACACTTCATGCGTGCACCTTGGATGTGGCCTTTAATTGCCAGTCTGTTGCTTAGTCTGGTTGTAGTTACCAGTGCCCTTCATATCAGTCTTTACCTTCTTCTGCTTTCCTGCTTCTCATCTGCTTTTGTACAAGGGGAGCAGGTATTAGTGAACATGTGTGTGGGTGTGTACACAAACTGCACTCTGTAACTCCATTATATTGGTTCTAGTATTAAAATGGTGTCCCATATAGAATGTATTATCAGCCCCACTGGCTGTATTGAGTGGAAAAGACTGTGGGAGTTGGTTGCGTTTGGCCTCCTGATGTTTTTGCTTAGCAGTGCACTGTGTGGAAAAGCAAGATCCATTGTTAGAAATCTGTATGGGTTAGCATAGCATCCTGTTTGCCCAAATTTTAGCTCACTCCTGGCTGATGACAATTTGAGAATGTGTTTCATACAGAAGAAATTCAAGGTAATTGGTGGGCAAACTTCCCACACCTGCCCCCGTAACTTACCAGCTCTCACCAGTTGTTGATTTGCTTAGTCATTAGATGATGAGTAGCTATTTATTTTACCAGAATCCCTGGAAAAATTCTTCCTGCTTCTGGGCTGGAATCTCATGCAACTTTCCCAATGCTGCTACTGTCTGAAATAATATTAAAATTATAATCCCCTATCCAGGCCCACAAAACTTTTTTCTTAAAAGGTTTTAAACAAATTAAACAAGTCCAATTTTTGTACTACTGTTGGGAGATATGCCAGTGACCTTAGAAGGAACGTTAGATGAGTGGATTCTGAGTTATTACAGAGAATTCTTTGTTGGGTGTCAGGCTAGTAAGTCTTGCCCGCATGCTCAGGGTTTTAACTGATTGCCATATGTGGGATTGGGAAGGAATTTTCACACCCTGCAGATTGGCAAGGACTCTACAGGTTTCTCACCTGCCTCTGCAGCATGGGCCATGGCTCAATTGCTAGGTGATTCTTTGTACTTTAAAGTCTTTAAATCATTGTTTGAGGACTTTAATAACTCAGTCATAGGTTCTAGGTTTGTTATAAGAGTAGGTGGGTGAGCTTTTGTGGATTGTTTTGTGCAGGAGGTCAGACTAGATGATCATATCGATCCCTTCTGACCTTAGAGCCTGTGTAATGCTTTATGTGGTCTCTGACAACTGGTAACCTGGGATGCAGCTGCGTCTAACCAGGGAAATGGGTTAAGATAAAATAAGGGTATATCAAATACATAAAGGCTTGTGGCCATGCTGTGATGCAGCATGTGAAAAGAGGAGATTCTTATTGTATTCTTTCTTTATCTAATCAGGACCTTTTACCTTTACTGAGGTGAATAAGCCTCCCAGAAAACCCTGACCCATCAGGGGAAAAGAAATAAGATCGTGGAGAAACGCCCAATGACTTCGGATACATGTCAGCCTGGCACCTGGTGTTCCCACGCAGAACAGCTGGAACAGAAGAGAGGGAGGAAAAACCGATCATGGACTTGAGCGTGACTGAAGAGAGCATGACCTTAAGCAGTGGAAGTATCTACCACTTATCTTCTATGCTAGCATGTCTTGCAAGGCAGATATGGGGCAATTCTGTGTAGAGTGGGTATGTCAATGCAATCCAGGAACGGAAGGGTGCCTGAGCAGCTATATCCTGTTCACTGGTGTCTGCACCA
>ML682005.1:45024115-45083367 GCA_007922195.1 Podocnemis expansa
CAATACCATTCTCTCTCACTCTCTGGCAGTTTTCCTTGGCAGGTTACATGTTTGGGTGAATCTCCATTTCAGAAAATTATGAGCTGGAGCCTCAGCTTGTGTAAATCAGTGGCTCTCCAGTAACTTAATGGCACTGATTTACATTATCTAAGGATTTGGCCCATGTGTTTTGGAAAACTGGCCATTAGTTGAGTGAGATGGCTCCTATAGGCCTCTCTGAGGCGAGGCACCATTGTGCTAGGCACTATACAAGCACAAAGTAAGAGACAGGCTCTGCCATCCAAAAGTCTAAATCTTAAATAGAGAAAACAGATCATATGACTTGCCCACAGTCATGCACAAAAGCAGAAATGGAATGCCGCAGAGGCACGAGTGTAATGCAGTCCCAATCCAGCGCCATAACTATAAGAGCGTCTCTTCACTGTTCACAGGTATGATCCTTTTGCCCTTATACAAGTGACACAGGTGCAGTTTCAAGATTTCCAAGCCTGAGCATTGGAAATGCATAAAGAGGCAGACCCACCGCACACCAAAATTATGAGGTTGTCTTAGAAGTCCTTAAATTTAAAATATGGCAACATTTGGGTTCTTTTTATTTGGCTTTAGGACTTCCATTTTTCCTTGCAAACAAGGAAGGCTAGAAGCCGCCTTTCTTCTTAAAATCATAAGAATTGGCAACACTATATTTGAGCTGGAATCAGTTCCCTGTTCTCTTCTATAAATGATGGAAAGAAAGGATGGGCAGGGAGGCCTCTTCTTTCCTTTCTCCTTCTTGAAAAGATATTACAGTGGCATAGCAAAGAGCAGGATAGAAAGTAGCACTGTGTAAACTTTTCAGGAAGTGGACTTCTGTGATGTGGCTTCGTTTGCAAAAGCCATGTGATCCCCATGGCATGCTAGTGGCCTGCTTCAATTAAAATTTTTGACTGATGGCCAATTTAATGAGCCTACATATACAGGGTCATTCAACATAGCAATTACACCTATAAATCTCTTTGCAGCAAGAGTCAAATAACCTTCTGCACTCAGCCCTTCAGAAAATGATCATCTGATTAATTAACATTAATTTATCCACTGCATCGAACCAAATGCAGCCAGTATTAAAGCCTCCGATGTGATCTACAAGCAGTGCTGGAACTGAGAGGAATTTGGGGGGGGGTTGTGGATGTTTTTTAAAAAGCCTCCCTGCTTCTCTTAGATTTTTCCCTTCCTTTCTCTCTTTAGTCCCAGTTGATCAACATTCCAGAGCAGCATCATATACAGGGGGCAAAATTCAATTAATTGAATATGAAATATTTATAACCCTGCTATGCGCAGCTATCAGAGAAGGCCCTTAATAGATCTTCTCATTAGCATGGACTGGTGACTCATTTCTCTGCTTTCACAGTCATTTGGAATTAAAATCCAATTAATCTAATGTCCTGGTGAATATTATTAAATTATTTGAAAAACTGCATTCAAAAGCATATGAGGTGGGGGGAGGGGGCTCGGAGAAGGAAAGGGAACATGTCTTGAGCTTAATTTTGTCTTTATTGCATATGTGGTCCAGGAAGACTAATTCCCTCAGTCCCATAACTCAGGTAGCTAACAATTGATGTTAAAATAGCCTCAGAATAGAAAAATAATTTGTTTACTATTGTCATGGTAGAGAGACCTGTGTCAGTTTTATGGGGGTCAAGGTACTGCCTCTCACAAGTGTTCTTTTTGGCTTGTTCCTTGGGTTTAGATACTAACATTAGGCTGAATTAGTAGACAAAAGGGTGGGATAGATGTATAATGTATTTAGGCACCTAAAGATGCATAAATATTTTAGGTGCCTAACTTACAATGGGATTTCAATAAGAGGAAAGCACTGAGCTTACTTAAGTGCTTTTGAAAATCCCACTGGTAGCTAGCTGCATCTTTAGGTGCCCAAATATCTTTGTAAATCTGGCTTAGCAGATGGGGAACTATCCTGGACTTGAGGCTTTACTTCAATGCCCAGGAAAAAAAATCACAGATCCCCTGTGTGATCTTGGGCATATTACTTTGTCTATTTGGCACCTCAATTGGCCATCTGTAAAATGGGCATAATATTTCTGAGAGTCTAAAATCCACTTTTGGTGGGTTGAAAGATTGTAGGGCATTCAGAGACCATTGTGACAAGGGATAGGAGCAAAATAAATGCAGGGAAGTGTAAGTCATGGGATCAGGTCTTACTGTAACAGCAAATCAAAGCAGTTGTTAAGATCGAACATTGGGAAACAGCGTAGAGGAACGTGAGGTCAAATCATCTGCTGTAAGGGGAAAAGAATCCATAGCCATGATTTAATCCTGCTTTCACACAATCAAATCTGCACATCAGTTCCATTTCTGCTGTTTCTCTTTGAAGTCTTGAGTCTTTGGAGTGTGTGAGAGGAGGCAAGGTGCAGTTGGAAGGCAGGCACATCTGGAGAAGGAGCAGAATGCTGGTGAGGAAGAGCCTCACAGAGATGGAAAAACCCCTGTCTGAAGGGCAAAGGACCTTTCCCAGGTCCAGAGGCCTGACGGAAACAAACCCACTGCTAAAGGGAAGCAAGGGATCCACCAGACAGAGGAGGAACTTTGTCACAGTATCTAGCTAATGATGCTGCTTAAATAGCCGTATACATACCTAGAGAGCAACTAAAATTCTAAAAGGGTTAGGAAATCAGACCTATGAGGCAAGGTTAAAAAACTGGATGTGTTTAGTTTTGAGAAAAGAAAGCTCTGTGTGTGAGCGTATGTTTGTGTCTGTGTGTGCGAGAGAGAGCGTCAATAATAGTCTTTATATATATTAAGGGCTGCTAAATAGAGGATGGTGGTGATCAGTTCTTTAAATTCACTGAAGGTAAGACAAAAAATTAACTTAATCACTGGCAAATGAGAGAAGTTTAGATATTAGGAAAAACTTTCTAACAAGGAAGACAGTTAAGTCCTGGAATAGGTAACAAGGAAAGATGTGGGATCCTGGCACTGGAGGAGTTTAGAGGGGTTTAGTCAAACACCTTTCCAGGGACTGGCTCAGTGTATTTACTTCTGTCTCAGCATGAGGAGCTGGCCTCGTCAGTTCCTGTTTCAGCCCTACATTTCTGTGATTCTGTAGATGCTTCTGAGTGGGAAAATCATGCTGAGTATGTGCATTTGAAGCTTCTCACTTCTTCAAAAATGCCATATCTAATATTTTGCCCAATATGCGGTATTCTGCTTTTTTTCTCTTTTTTTAAAGTGGAATTGAGAGTCACTTTCTTTCTTCAAGCACTTATCATTTAAATTTTGTTCGAAACCCCAGGCTGAAGAATGCAGAGTAATACTATATCTTAGGCCAGGTCTATGTTCAAAAGTCAAGTTGACCTAGCTACATTGCTCAGGGGTGTGGGTGTGAGAAATCCATGCCCCTGAGTGGCATAGTTTAAGATCTCATCTTCCAGCTTAGATAGAGTTAGCTTGACTAGCTACAGCAATGGAGAGCCCACTCCTACTAGTGTAGTGAGTGACTCAGTGAAGCACTACAGAGGTTCACTGGTAGCATTTTAATGTAGACATAGACTTAATGGAGAGTGATAGTACCATATTCTACTGTATATTCAAATAGGACTTTATTCCTGTACTTCAAATACATAGAAATTGCTTTCCCATCACTAAAAGGCAGTCACCTATGGAGGGCACTGTGGTAACGGTTTAACAGTGTGTAACAATGTTACGGTACAATTGAAAGACAAGAAGTGAAGAATAGTTGTGTATAATGGAAACAATAAGAGAAAGAGTTGATTAGGTAGAATGTAGCTATCAGAACTACAGTTTGACTAGTTCCAAAAGGGCAGTCATGTTAGTCTAGTTCAGCAAAACAAGCAAGGACTCCTGTGGCACTTAAAGACTAACAAATTTATTTATTGCATGAACTTTCGTGGCAGAAAATTCCACTTCATCAGAAGCTTTGAAGATGGGGGAACTTACAGAATGGGAGGAAAATAAATGCAGGGAAGTGTAAGTCATGGGATCAGCTCATATGGTAACAGCAAATCAAAGCAGTTGTTAAGATTCAAACACTAGGAAACAGCACATGGAGGAAAACAAACAAGGAGTCCTGTGGCACTTAAAGACCAATAAATTTATTTATTGCATGAGCTTTCATGGCAGAAAATCTCACTTTGTCAGATACTCTGAAGATGGGGGAACTTACAGAAAAACAATTATGCTATAATGCAAACAATTGGATAATTGGATATCATACACATAGGAAATTAGGTCAAATCACCTGTTGTAACAGGAAAAGAATCCATCATCACAGTTTAATCCTGCTTTCACACAATTGAATTTGCATATCAGTTCCAGTTCTGCTGTTTCTCTTTGAAGTCTTGATGTCTTATTGACTTGCTTAAGCACAGCTGTTAACAAATTATCAACAGAGTGATTAGGGAAACTGAAGTGCTCAGCAACTGGTTTTTGAATGTTGTGATTTCTGATGTCAGTTCTGTGCCCATTTATTCTTTCGTTCAGGGATTGTCCTGTTTGTTCAATGTATTAGGTGTGAAGGCATTTCTGGCACATGATGGCATAAATCACATTGGTGGATGAGCAGGTGAATGAGCCCTTGAAGGAGTAGCTGGCTTGATTAGGTCCTATGATGGTGTCTTTTGTGCAGATTATGTGGGCAAAGTTAGCAGTGTGTTTTGTTAGAGGGGCATGAGCCTGCTTTAATGTTTCTGTTGTTAGGTCTGGAGTTGGTGAGCATCTGTCTAAGGTTAGGGGGCTGTCTGTAGGCGAGGAGAGGTCTGTCTCACAAGGCTTGACAGAGTGAGGGATCAACCTTTAGAATAGGCTGTAGGTCCTTGATGATGTGTTGTAGAGGTCTGACTTGGGAGTTGTAGATGATGACTAGTGGCATTCTGTTGTTTTCTTCCTAGGGCTTCTCCTGTAGCAGTTGACTTTGGGGTACCCACCTGGGTTTCTTTACTTCTGCAGGTGGGTACTGTAGTTTTATGAATGCTTGATAGAGATCCTGAAGATGTCTGTCTCTGCCTGAGGGAGCAAATGCAGTTATATCTTAGGGCTTGGCTATAGACAATAGACCGAGGTTCCCTACTCTTGAGAAGAGAGCCATGAGATCATTAATGGTCACACAGTATCAGGATCTTTAGGTTTTATTTCATCCAAAGAATGAGGCCTCTAGCAGCGTGAATTTTGGGCATCGGCTGAGTACTGACCCAGAAAGGAAGGAAATCAGGTCCACTTAGTACTTTCTTCTAGCACCTGTGTTTTCCTGTGAAGTTTTGCCATCCACAGATTGACTAGATGCGTATCTGGTTAACCAATCTAATATGCTAATAAAACTCAGCATACAAAAACTAAACAGCTCTGGACTTCATACAGAAACAAAGTTCATTTAAAAAGCAGAATTGTAAGGAGATTTTGCACTTATAATACCTAAGGAAAATTCCCATGTCATAGTTTTAGTTTAGTAAATTGCCTTGACCTTTCTAACCCAGAGTATAGATAATAAAATGGAAATAGGCAGAGATGGCCTTCATCTGTCCAGGAGGGGGAAAAGCATATCTGGGCACAGACTGGCTGACCTAGTGAGGAGGGCTTTAAACTAGGTTCCAAGGGGGGAGGAGACCAAAGCCCACAGGTAAGTGACAATGTGGGAGATCTGGGGGAAGGGATGGAACTTGGGGGGTGCTGGGACTGTAGCACCAGCAATAAAAAAGAAGGTAGTTGGAACATGGGGGGGGAATCAAATAATTGTCTTAAGTGCTCTACTGAAGCCCCAATACGTGAGGAGAGTGGGGGAGGACAACTCGAGAGAAAAAATGCAAGGAGGTACATGTAATAGCACTGAAAATTAAAATGACAAAGTAGGGAAATCAGCCTGGTGTCTTAGGTACCTATACACTAATGTGAGGAGCCTGGGAAATAAGCAGGAAGAATTGGTAGTACTAGCGCAGACAAGGAACTATGATATCATTGGAATAACAGCGACATGGTGGGATAGTCTGCATGACTGGAGCTCTGCCATGGATGGGTATAAACTGTTCACGAAGGACAGGCAGGGAAGAAGAGGGAGAGGAGTAGCACTGTATGTAAAAGAGCTCTATGACTGCTCAGAGCTCCATTATGGAAGTGGAAGCGTGCCAGTAGAAAGTCTGTGGGTTACTTTGAGAGGGAAAAGCAACAAGGGGGATGTCATGGTGGGTGTCTGCTATAGACCACCAGACCAGAAGCAGGAGGTGGATGACGTGTTCTTTGGACAACTAGCGGAAGCTTCTAGATCATAGGCCCTGGTGCTCATGGGGGACTTTAATTACCCTGACATCTGATGGGAGGCCAATACAGCAGTGCATGGGCAATCCAGGAAGTTTTTAGAGAGAGTTGGGGATAGCTTTCTGGTACAAATGCTGGAGGAACCAAGTAGGGGCCTTGCACATCTTGACCTGCTGCTCACAAACAGGGAAGAATTGATCAGGAAGGTAGATGTAAATGGCAAATTAGGCAATAGTGACCATGACATGATTGAGTTCAGGATGCTGATTAAAGGAAGGAAGGAAAGAAGCAAAACACAAACCCTGGACTTCAAAAAAGCAAATCATAGAATCATAGGGTTGGAAGGGACCTCATAGGTCATCTAGTCCAACCCCCTGCCAGAGGCAGGAGCACTCCCACTAAACCATCCCAGTCATGGTTTTGTCCAGCCGGGCCTTAAACACCTCCAAAGATGGAGACTCCACCACCTCCCTTGGCAGCTCATTCCAAGGCTTCACCACTCTCCTAGTAAAAAAGTTTTTCCTAATATCCAGCCTCGACCTCCCTAACCGCAACTTGAGACCATTGCTCCTCATTCTGTCCTCTGTTACCACCGAGAACAGTTGAGTTCCATCTTCCTTAGAGCATCCCTTCAAGTAGTTGAAGGCTGCTATCAAATCCCCCCTCAATCTTCTCTTCTGCAGACTAAATAAGCCTAATGCTTTCAGCCTTTCCTCATAGGGCTTGTGCTCCAGCCCTTTAATCATTTTGGTTGCCCTCCTCTGACCTTTCTCTAGCATGTCCCTGTCCTTTTTGCAGTGGGGAGCCCAAAACTGAACACAGTATTCTAGATGTGGCCTCACCAGTGCAGAATAGAGGGGAAGGATCACATCCCTTGATCTGCTGGTAATACTTCTTTTGATGCAGCCCAGTATGCCATTGGCCTTTTTGGCACCAAGAGCACACTGCTGACTCATATCTAGCTTCCCATCCACCATGACCCCCAGGTCCTTTTCTACACTGCTGCTACTTAGCTGAATGTTCCCCAGCCTATAACAGTGCATGGGGTTTTTCCATTCCAAGTACAGGATTTTACGCTTGTCCTTATTGAACCTCATAAGATTTCTATTGGCCCGCTGTTCTAATTTATCTAGGTCTCCCTGAATCCTGTCCTTGCCCTCCAACGTGTCTACTGGTCCCCCCCAGCTTGGTGTCATCTGCAAATTTACTGAGAATGCAGTCTATTCCATCATCCAGATCATTGATGAAAATGTTGAACAGAACCGGCCCCAGGACCAACCCCTGGGGCACACCACTCATTACTGGTTGCCAGCTAGACATGGAACCATTGATTCCTACACGCTGAAACCATTGATCTAGCCAGTTTTCCATCCCACAGCATTCTCATTGGCAAATTAAGGAAGTATGGGTTGGATAGGCGGACTATAATGTGGATAGAAAACTGGCTAAATCAATGGTTTCAGCGTGTAGGAATCAATGGTTCCATGTCTAGCTGACAACCAGTAATGAGTGGTGTGCCCCAGGGGTTGGTCCTGGGGCCGGTTCTGTTCAACATTTTCATCAATGATCTGGATGATGGAATAGACTGCATTCTCAGTAAATTTGCAGATGACACCAAGCTGGGGGGACCAGTAGACACGTTGGAGGGCAAGGACAGGATTCAGGGAGACCTAGATAAATTAGAACAGCGGGCCAATAGAAATCTTATGAGGTTCAATAAGGACAAGCGTAAAATCCTGTACTTGGAATGGAAAAACCCCATGCACTGTTACAGGCTGGGGAACATTCAGCTAAGTAGCAGCAGTGTAGAAAAGGACCTGGGGGTCATGGTGGATGGGAAGCTGGATATGAGTCAGCAGTGTGCTCTTGGTGCCAAAAAGGCCAATGGCATACTGGGCTGCATCAAAAGAAGTATTACCAGCAGATCAAGGGATGTGATCCTTCCCCTCTATTCTGCACTGGTGAGGCCACATCTAGAATACTGTGTTCAGTTTTGGGCTCCCCACTGCAAAAAGGACAGGGACATGCTAGAGAAAGGTCAGAGGAGGGCAACCAAAATGATTAAAGGGCTGGAGCACAAGCCCTATGAGGAAAGGCTGAAAGCATTAGGCTTATTTAGTCTGCAGAAGAGAAGATTGAGGGGGGATTTGATAGCAGCCTTCAACTACTTGAAGGGATGCTCTAAGGAAGATGGAACTCAACTGTTCTCGGTGGTAACAGAGGACAGAATGAGGAGCAATGGTCTCAAGTTGCGGTTAGGGAGGTCGAGGCTGGATATTAGGAAAAACTTTTTTACTAGGAGAGTGGTGAAGCCTTGGAATGAGCTGCCAAGGGAGGTGGTGGAGTCTCCATCTTTGGAGGTGTTTAAGGCCCGGCTGGACAAAACCATGACTGGGATGGTTTAGTGGGAGTGCTCCTGCCTCTGGCAGGGGGTTGGACTAGATGACCTATGAGGTCCCTTCCAACCCTATGATTCTATGCCTTCAGGGACTTCAAAGGAGCTATGCTGAGATGAGGATCCAAAAATCAGACTTAGAAGAAACATTTCATTCACTGCAAATTTGGCAACTTCCAGGCCAAATCAGTTTTCCAAAGCAAAATTATATAGGGAGTGTGTAAATGGAAGCTGGTTACCACCTAAATTCTGGAGAAATGACATAATATGAAGTGCCTTACAGCACATACACAAGACATTGGTCCCAATTCACTGTTTCTCTGAGATTTGAGCAATCACTTACCAGTACAAACTGCTTACAGTCTCATTGGCAGCATCTCACACCCACTTTTGACCCACTGTACTCTGGCATTAAGGGTCAAGACAATGATGAGTATGGCCCTAGTTCTCAAGATATTACAATTTATTTTCTGATTGTGTTAATATGGCCAATCAGTCACAAGGTGAAAGTTAATCTTATGTGGAAGCATTCTTAGGACTGAGGTCTAAGATGGGGGTCAGCAACCCAAAACCTAAAAAGAATCATTTTAATAAATTCCTTCAACAGTCAATGTTTTGAAAGATGCAATGAGTGTAGCCTCTGCATGGGGGAGCAGGGTCGAGGTGCCTGCTGTATAGTCCCCTGGTGGTGGGAGGAGAGAGCTCAAAATAAGGAGTGGGCCCCTCACAGAGTTCCCAGGTGGCTGGGGGGAGCCCAGAGCAGGCTGCTCACAGGGTCCTCTGGTGGCAGAGGAGGGCGAGAGGGAGGGGACACAGAGTCTGGAGCCACAAGAGGGTAGCCAAAGAGCTACATGTGGCTCCAGAGCCACAGGTTGCAGATTCCTGAGCTAAGATAAGAGAAGATTTAGCATGTGAAACCAGACAACAGGAAGATAGGTGAATGGGAGGACAGGGGTTTGTAGACATTTGTAATTAATTATGATTGCTTCTTGGTAAATGTCCAATTTTTTAAACATTTAATGTACTTGTATGTTATAAAAATAGTGGGAGACAGTAAAGGCTGGTCTGATAGAAATGCAGCCTGACGTCTCAGTGTTTTGCAACATTAGATAATATTTTCCATGTACACTATCAATCATGCTGGGGTTAGGAGTTCCTACCCAATCAGATGCTGCTTTATTGGCTACTCAGCTTAAATCTTCTTTCTCATAAATCTTTTCTAAACTAGGGGAACTTCACTGATGTTCATCCCACTTTACAATGGCATGTGCTTCAGTTGGGCTCAGGGCCTGTTACTCAGTGATATGTTTCTGTTAGTTTCCTTACAATGTCCCCCAGAGAGCCAGAGAAAGCATCTGCAGCAGAGTTCAAAACCCAGAGGTGTTGCTGGTGCTGGGCACCCTGGGGCACGTGCCCTGAACCCTAGCGCCAGTGCCCTGGATCTCCGGCCCAATTGGGCTGGAGATCTGGGGCCCAGCCACTGGCGGCCCCGCGGCTGGGGATGTGGGCCCTGCCTCCTGCGGCTGCTTCTGGCCTCGGCCCCAGCCGGGGATCTGGGGCCCAGCCGCAGGCCACGGTGGGCAATCCGGGGTCCAGCTGTGTGTGCTGGTGGCAGCCCCATCCCCAGCCGGGGATACAGGACCCTGCCACCCATGGCCGCTTCTGGCCCTGCCCCCAGCCGGGATGCGGGGCCTAGCCATCCGCGGTGGCACCTGTCCCTGTCCCTGGCCAGGGGGTGCGGCCTGCAGACTGGGGGTGGGGCCTGCAGGCTGGGGGCGGGGCCTTGGCCCGTGCCCCAGGTCCCTCCCCCTGCCAGCGACGTCTCTGTCAAAACCACTGGTTAAGATTGCAGTGTCTTAGTGATCTGAGAGCCAATGGATTGTAGTCCAAGGCAGATCAAAATGAAAAGAGAAATGTACTCTTGTCATATCTCTTTTGTCTTTCTCTTCTTTCCTGGGTTGTCTGTGCCCCTAATTTCTTCCTATTCCCAAACCTTGTCTCATCCATGTAAATGTGGTTGCTTCTTCCTGAACTTCCTTTGTCTGTTTTTATCATTAGTCCGTTATGGTCAAACTCAGATGCTCAGCTCCTGAGGTCAGGGTCTTTGGGTTTGATTCTCTGTTGCCCTGAGCTGTATGTTGTCATTTGCACCAGTACACGGTGAGTGAAGGGAGATCTAGTAAATTGTGATTCTGTTTTAGTAGTATTTTACATCCCATTTGCATTGGTCTAAGTCAGTTATTCTCAAACTTTTGCAGGTTGTGACATGCTTGGTGGTGTGTTATGACCCCACAGGATGCATCACTCTACTCCTGTCCCAGGCTGACTCCATCCGTCTCCCCAGCTCTCCATGATACACGTATTGCTGTGTGGTGACACACTAATGGGTACTGAAGTGGCTGAGAACTGCTGTTCATGATGCAGCAGGGCAATGGAAAAATAGGCCCCCCGTGTCTTTGCTATGTTTTGTAAAGTCCCTAGAACAAGCCAGGCTCTGTTTTAATGATTATAATTTCTTCCATGTTGCTGCTTTGTCTGTGAGGTTTCCTTGAGCAGTATTTTTTCCGGCAGGCATTAGCCTGTCCGGAGCTAAACTGCCCAAGATCTTTCCCAGGGCTCAGGTATGCCAGCCAGCATATCTGTCCACTTTTGTTTTCATTATGCTGGCTTCCTGTGAAGTTTCAAATTAATTTTAATGCGTCCCTCACTTTTAAGGCCTGTAAAAAGGCATTGGTTCTGCCTACCTTGGTGAACAGGGGCCTATTCAAGAGTCCGGAATATGGCTTTGTAAGCAAAGCTTAGTCCTCACTAATAAGTTTTCCTGGTTAGTCTGGACTAAGTGCAATGTAGACATGGACTATGGCTTTGTTTGAACTAAAAAAGTAAGAAATAAGCCATTAGTTCAAACTAACCACACAAGCTAATTTGATGGATGTGCAGTTAGTTCGAACTAAAAAGTTTCCATTTAGTTCGAACTAACTGGGAACTGCTTAGTTCGGACTAAGGAAGTCCTAACTAAGCTTTGTCATGTAGACATAGCCACAGCTCAGACATTGAAGTCACACTCAGTTCTCAATCCTCGTTGGCTATGTCTGCACTTAGAATGCTACTTTGAATTAACTTACTTAGAACTAATTAAATCGAACTAATAATGGTAAATTCAAAGTAAGTTAATTTGAAGTAATATGGCCCTACTAGAAACTCAAATCGAACTATCACGCCCATGGACAGTACTTACTAGTTTGATTTAGGAAGGGGGCACCATGGGAAGTGTGGCAACACTGCCCCTGAGAAGGGATACTCCTCTAGCCAATACATAGAAAGAGGAAGGCACCCTGGGATGGAGAAGGTCAAACCGCGTTAATTCAAACTAACTAATGGCTAGTTTGAATTCATGTGGCTCCACTGGATTTGCTAAGAAGTTAAGGGAGATTTTATAACTTCACAGTAAGCGTTCATTACTTCAAAATAAGAAATTGCTTACTTTGAAGTAATGAAAGCCAGTGTGGCCATGCACAAATTTAGTTTGAATTAATCCTCATTAATTCAAACTAAATTCCAAGTGTAGACAGTTGTACAGATTTACTGCATGACCTTGCGCAAGTCACTTAAAATCTTTTTGTGTCTCAGCTAGCACGTCTAAAATGGAAACAAAAATTAGTCCCTACCTCACAGGGCTGTGTTGCAGGTAAACCTCTTAATGGTTGTGAGCAGCTCCTTGATTAAAGATATTATAACACGAGGAAGAATAAAAAATATTCATTTATTCAACCCCTTAAAGTCTCTCTAATAAAGTCATTTCTCCCTTTCACAAGTATGACTAGTATCTTTCTTTAGGAGTTGCATGTGAGGCAGAGTGGGATGTGGATATCTCTCAAGCGTGAAAATGGTTTCTGTTATATGCTAAGGTGATCAAAAAAAAATCACTAGTGAAATCTAGCATGGGTTACATTGCTGTTGACCACAATTTGTGTGTATGCTTTTGAGGGGGAGTCTCAACAATGCTCCAATTAACCCTTTCCTTCCCACTTTCTAGTGTTTACACTTGTAAGCACACAATTAATGTTTCCAGCATCCAATGAAGTCCGTGTGTAAGTAAACTAGTTAGGAAACCATTCTTTGGGTTGCTGAAGTTCTCCCTCCATGGGAGTTTTCTTCCTCAGCATGTGTATCAAGGACATTCCCACTGCCTAGGAGCAAGAATTTAAGGGGTCAGAACAAGCTACACATAGAAGGCCCAATTCACCATCGCCTTGCCCCTTGTGTCACTTTTTACACCAGCACGAAATGGATATCAAACCAGAACAATAATGTTTCACAGCCACTTTGCACCTGTGCAAGTGATTACACAAAGGTGCAAGACAATAGTGACTTGGGTTTATAGAGTTCTCTGGCATATACTGGCCTTCTTTTCTTTCACTCAGTCATTTCCTCCACCTTTTCTATGCACATTTCATAAGCACGAAGGTGGGCCTGCTCCTGAGTGTCCCCTGACTCATCCCCAGATAAGTCAGGACCAGACTCCTTGCTGTGAATGAAGATACATGAGTCTAAGGTAGATGAGACTTGGGGTCTGGTATGGAAGTAATTGGAAAAACTTCAGACTTTCAAAAATTCTGATGATGAAAAATGGGGCAACTTTTCCTATCAATTTTTTTTCTAGCCTGGCTATTGCTTCTCAAGTATCACTTTGGATGGGATTGAGCCATTAGGTTAGAACTCTGCCGCAGATGCAGAAGGAATCCTCTCTGAACCATTGCCAGCACTCTCTTGCTCGCCTAACACACCAGAGTCTGAGATTAGGTTCTGACGTGGGTCTTCTGTGTGAATCAGAGCTGGCTGCAAAATGCCTTATTTTATCTTTTTTTTTTTTTTCCTCTTAACATCAGGCTGCAAATGAAAACACCTTTTCAGCCTGAGTATTATTTCCCCTATGGATGGCACCTTTAATGTGTGCTATTCATTGTTATAATGGCTGCACCTGTGTATAGCAAGAACATTGGAGCTGCAGCAGCTGTGGACTGTAATTGCAAAACATTATTTTCTGTTTCTTCCTGAAAGCTTTTTTGTTGTTGTTGCTGGTGCTGAGAAGGTCCATTAATGATAGCAGTCCTCTTTCTTCCTACACGATTCCCTATAAATATATTGAACTCATTTCTAAACACAGAATTTCTTCAAAGACCCATGTGTGTGCATGCACTCACATACATGAGGAGTACATAATGACAGGATGTTTCTGTGGATTCTGTGTGTGTGGTCAGTGGGAAGGTTAGAGATGTTCATGTTGTTATCGCTCAGCAATAGTGTCTACGCAAGTTGGAATGGAGGCGCAGCAGTGATTAATTCATTTCTTCCTCAGCTATTCCGCCTCTGGGTGCCTGCCAATCTATGAATCAATTTAGCACTTTCAGGCCTGGATTAACTTACGTGCTGATTAGGTATGACAGAGAGAGAGAGAGAGAGAGAGAGAGTCTGTGTGTGTGTGTCCAGAACAGAGGCTAAACAACTCCAAAAAAAGAGCTTTTAAAAGTGTATATTTTAATTTCAGCCCTCTCAGCTATCACAGTGTATTTAATTCATGAAAATACTGGAAGCTGGTAAATGTTTCGGGCTGTGCTTTGTAAACCAGGGATGGCGCTAGAAATTTGAATGTTTATTGTCACTGACTGTTCTGTTACCTAGCAGTGAAATGACTTCGTGTCTGCAAGCAACAGATGCAAATATTATATAAACTCACACTGAAGGGAAGCTGACTTTGGAATACTTGTCCTACTGCTTCCAATACAAGCGTCTGCCACCTGAACTAAAAGAGAACTAAAAACAGTTGGAGGTGTAGTATCATCTCTGTGGGCTAGCCAGCAGGGGGCAACATCATTCCAACACATTTACACTGAGCAAGGCCAGAATATTACATCATCTATCTGCTCCAATGGATGCAGTGTGAGTGTAGAGAACTAACAGCCTATCTGACAGGGGTATGGTGGGGGTATTAAGCACCTGCTGATTATGTTAAGAAATGTTGCCTGAGATGATAAAAATAAAAAATTGCATGCAGTAGCATGTACTATGCATGCCAGCCTATGCTCAGGGTTTTCAAAGGAAAAGAAACAGGGCCTGGGCTCAAAGTGTGGTGGTCTTGGCATTTTTGAGTGTGGCTAAGAGAGACAGCATTGGTGAAAAAGTGGATGATAAAAATGAAAAAGAAACTCCTTGCTATTCTCATTTCTTCAACATACATGCTTTGATCTACATTTCATAGGGCCCAAAAAAGTCTTACTCATACAAGCCTACATTTTGTTCCCCAACCTGAAGCCTAATCTGAATTACAGTAATTCTGTCACCCACCAAATATAAGGATGAAGTACTAGGGAGGCATATACAATATTATTGCACAGGTGTTATGGGTCAGCAGCAACAGCAGATGCCTAAACTGATTGTTTAATTTAGGTGCTTATGGGACCCTATTACAAGTAATTCCTGATCAGTTCTACTCTCACCAGTAGAGGGCACTGCAAACATTGTCAACCCTCCAGAGAAGACATGGAAAACATGGAAAAGTGTAACCAAACAAAATCAGCGTGGCACGTAGGAAGGGAGAAAAGAAAATATAGACAAAGCATGTCTTTTTTAGAAGGAAGGTAAAGATGTGCTTATACTACTGTGAGATCTGGAACAGTTACTCTTGGTTGTAGGAAGTCTTAGGTTAGGAAAATCAAACCCAGACATCTGGTCATCCTTGTCAAAGGGGATTCAATATTTTCCTAATGAACAGCTCATGTAATCAAGTCAAAAGGCTCCTTATTATATTATTACTATTATTATTTTAGTTGTATCATTATGTTTCTAATTAATACTTTGATGCTGTCTGAGTAAAAGGTATCTATAACATACTGATTTTGTGCAGGCATAATTAGAAAGCAGGCCAAAGCAAGCCAGCATCTGTACTGATCAAGGTAAATTGGCTCTGCTTTCCCAACATAACGCTGGGTGCTGCTACTATGCAGTTGCTCCAGCAGGTGGCAGTATTCCCTAAAGAATTTTTGAAGACACAATTCAGAAACATCAAGATGACAATGCAAATGAAAGGATAAAGGCAGCACATAGGACTCTGTTTTTTGGTTTTTTTTTTTTTTCTGATTTTTTTTTTTTGACAGAGTTTTCATCTTTCTATTTTTGTGTGTGTGGTTATTTTAAATGTGTAAGTGAAAATAATAATTAGCGGCCCAGTAACAAATTAGCTTTTAAAAGTCTGAGCATTGCAAACCAGCAGGGAGATAAAATACAATCAATCTATTTCTTGGAGGGTGTTGAGGGATATTTATAATACTGCACTTTAAGTCTATATTTATTTCGTGGTTAGTAATCTGGGGCTAATGCATTTTTTTGTGTAAATTACTTCAGTTACAGAGACTGTTTAGTGCTTATAAACCACTTGCTTTTTCTGTGGAAAGGTTTGTGTGCTTTATTTTTTCCTTTACTATTTGTTTGTGTGGTCAGGTTTAAGAAGAAAGGTGAAGGGAAAAGGAGGTATTTTAATATAATGCAGCAGGAAAAAAAAGATAATGGAAAATTGTTTAGGTTAGAAGACACATCTGAATGCTTCATACAAACAACACTTGATTGCAAGGGCTATGTTCGAGGGCCTATTCAACAGTGCCAGAAAATGTTAATGTATTGGTTGTTTCTTTTTCCCTCAGATTATATATGTGGAAGTTTCTTGAACTACCCCAGTTTTTCTGGTGTGTATATGTGAAGGCTGTAGGTGTGAAAGTGAAATGCTGATGGTATTGATACAGTGTACTGTGAGTGGGCACTGTGAAATCTCTCCTGAATATCTATACTGATGTCCTAATTTCTGACTGGAAACCCCCTAGTGACCTGAGTGTCAGCTCCATTGGTAACATCAACATGGCAAAACTTCTCCAGAAAGTTACATGAGGATGACAAGATTAAATGGACTGTCATTTAACCTACATTTAGTGAATTCTCTTTTTATCTCCCTTGGGTAGGGTATGTGAAAGATACTGGAAGACAATTGGTTCTCAAAGCTGGTGTAGTAGCAATGCAAGTTTCTTTACACAGCATGGCAAATATGGTCCAGTCCTGTCCTGGAGGTTCCACATCTAGGAGTAAAAAAGTAGTTTAGTCTTCCTGATCATTAATTCCTGTCCCTTTCTGGTGAGATTGCAAACAAGGGTTCCAATCAGTGTCATTGTAGTGGTGGTCTGGTTTACCCAACTCTGCAGAACTGGACGGAAGTCATCAATTATTTTCATAAAGGTTACTGACCAGCTGCCAGAAGGCAATGACTTTTTCTCACTAGTATTATATATTAAAATTGTATCACACGGGTCCGGAGATGAAAGGTTCTATCAATATCTCTTATTACCAACCCACTGACCATTCTAGTCCTCCCACTTAGCACATTTTGTAAAATAATCTAATTTTTAAATCACCAGAGCAATGTTAAGAAGTTCTGATTTTGGTTGAGAAATTTACTCTTCTGAATTTCAGAAGTGAATTTAAGCCCTCACCTTTTCCATTGTTGCTCATGGTTCTCAGGCATCTATAATATTTAAATTAAGGTGAGCATTTCTTGACTGGGGTAGTAGTAATTCTGAAATATAGCAAAGTAGAAGGTGTGAGCTATTTTGTTCAGCAGTTTTTGTTCTTACATGAGGAGGGAAGCAGAGAAGGGTGACCAGTTGGTTGCACAACAGCAACCATTATTAAATCAAGCAGATTTTTTTTTTCTAATTGATAGCAGAATAGGAATGTGGCTCTGATTTCTCCTTAGAATCTCCTGATTTTTTTGGCATGTCTGGCTGTGAAAGCTAATATCAATTGCTGGTGTAGCACTAAACTGGAGGAAATTGTTTGAGGAATTAGTCCCATAGAATACATTAAAACTGGACACAAATCTGATATCAGAAATGGCAACATTCAGAAACCAGTAGGGGAGCAATACATCAATTTTCCTGACCACTGCATTAATGACCTGTTAATAGCCAAACTCAGGCAAGTGAGTAACAAATCACAGCTTCAAAGAGATATGGTAGAATTGGAATTCGTATATAGATTTGACCCAGTGAACTCAGGTCTGAATAAAGACTATGGGTTCTTTCCCTGTTACAACAGGTAATTTTGCTTTCCTCCCCTGTAACACGTCCCTGCCAATTGCTGTACTCCATTGTTTGGATTCAAATAACTGCTTTGATTTGCTGTAACTGTCTGACCTGATCCACATTCCCCTGCATTTATTTTGCTTCCATTCTGTACGTTCCCTGTCTTCAAGTGTCTGATGAAGTGGGATATTCTACCTTGAAAGCTCATGCAATAAATAAATGTGTTAGTCTTTGAAAGTGCCACAGGATTCCTTGTTCATTTTGCTGAACTAGACTAACACGGCTACCCCTTTGGAACTAGGCAGGTAGCAGTAACATCTCATGAGTATGCTGAAATCCTGTGCTTCAGGAACTCACAATGAGACCAAGGATATCAAATCTGAACTGGAGCTCTCTTTAGGTATGTCTACGTTATGGGCTTAAGTCTATTTAAAGAGACTTAAGTCAACTTAAGCAAAGCCCTGGCCACAAAGCCCGGGCTTCCTTAAGTCGACTTAATAACTCTTACTCTTTAAGTCACCTTAGGCATTAAGTTGACTTTATTAAGTCGACTTAATGCAATGTGGCCATCTAAGTCGACTTAAGAAGCCCGATGTAATAACATGTGCCTCCTTAAGTCAACTTAGTAAAGTTGACCTAAGCAAACACATTTTTAATTAGGACACTTTCTTAAGTTGACTTAACCAACTTTGTTAAGTCAGCTTAAGAGAAGTGTGGAAGCACTAAGTCAACTTAATAAAGTTGACTTTAAGGAGACTTTATTGACTTAGCTTTTGTAGAGTAGACATAGCCTTTATGAGTTACATAAGATGGCTTCTACAGGCATCAGTCATGCAGACCCGAGTGTATCTGCTCAGGGCCCATAGGAGCTGTCTCATCATGTAACTCATAAACAGAGTTGCGGTTCAAAACATATGGCACTGGTCTCATTCTGCGTTCCTGGAGCATAGAGGCTGCAGTACAACTCAAGAAAAGACACCATTGGCTCTCTTAGGACATGGTATCAGAAGTGACCACAGTCTCTACATGATGCATGCGACACAGACAAGAGACCAGCAGGAGTCAGACAGTAGCAGTAGAGCAGAGGCACACAGCAGTACACAAAAATTAAACCAAAAGTAAAACAGTTAAATAAGAAAACAGCATTAAAAAAAAAAACAGAACATGGATGGACTGCCCCTACCATTATCTTTAATTGGTAATACCGCTGAGAGCTGGAGGAGATGACAGAAATGCTTCTGCATCTACATGAAGGCCTAGATAAGCAAAGATCAGATCACTTAAAAATAGCCATTTACTGTACACAGTTGGAGAGGATGCTCTGCTGATTACACATAATCGATTTTAAATATTGCTAGTGTCATAACCACCACATTCAGGTCAGTGGTTTTTGCATAGATGGGAGCTAGATTAAAGGCAACAGCAGAGCAAGAGCTGAGATAAACACAGAAGTGAAGATGTCCTTTTTGTGTCTTTCTTGGTGTCCAGCTCTTTTTATCCAAGGGCTACACTCACCTGATAGTTAGGATGGAATTTAATGAGCCATACCTGCTCAACAAATCATGCCAATAGGGTTCTAACATCTACTGACAGGAGATGGGAACATTGGGAGAACCCTTCCACTCTGTTACGGCCCCCATCACCAGCATCTAAGCACTAAAAGTGAAAAGAACTTGCTGGGAAAAGGCTAAGAAAAAAGGTTGTTTTTCATTCTGAATGTGGTGAGGTTTGGGATCACTCTTATTTCTTGTAGCTGTGAGTTCCATAGTCCAGCTCCTGTGAATGTTTTGTCTATTGCAATGACAGCAATTTATTGACAGGGGAATGTTAATAGTATAGGAAGTTAGAATGATCTCTCCAGTAGGTATGGCTAATCCCATAATTGACGATGACCTTGAATTAGATGGTATTTTCAATGGCCATGCAAAGGGTGGAACGCTGCCATTACACTGACCTCTGTGTTGCTAAGGTGGGCTGCTTTACTTTGCACTGGTTGGAGCTTTTTCAAGATGGGCAATGCCATTTTTACAAATAAGGACCTAGGAGTGCAATGGATTCTTCATTTTCACATGCATCCAAATTCATGTCCTGTCTGAGCAACAAGTAAGTTTTTAAATAATAAGTGTTTTGTTTTGTAATCTTGTTTACTCAATTCTTCTGAGTCACCAGGGCTCAGAAAAAACTCCAGATCAAAACTCCACTGAGGTTCTGACTGACTAATCGCCCAAGAATGAGTATTGAAGAAGGAAGGAAGAATACTGAGGCAGAGCAAGCTTCCCTAGCAAACCTCTAATGCCATCTAGGTGGCCAATGATCCAGAAGTAAATATCTAAGAGCAGCACAAAACCATTCTAATTTAACTCCTGCAGAGAGGAACCATTCCTTCTGGCTGTGTGAGACCCAGAAAGCTTCCTCATTATACTGGATCAGCTGGAAAGAGTCCCACTAACTGGGATGGCTGAGGCTTGCAGATGTTCTTGCTCTCATGGTCCGTGTAACATTGAATTTGTGGACATTCAAATAAGTGTCCTTGTCAAGGGACAATTTCCTGGTGACAAGACTGTACTTCACTTACTGCACCCCAGTGATCCCTCCCCTTTCCCCACTTCTTGTTCAACGCTGAGTGGTATACTGTGAAGATAATGGTCCTCATTTATATCAGTTACAGTCACAACACATGCTGGAATTTTCTCCATTAGACTTTTCAGATGTATTTATTTTCATTTCTCCTACATTTGCAGCATGGCTTGCTGCAATGTTACTGATAATTCTGTTTTCAGTGTACTAGAATGGAGATTTTCATTTACTCTCCTTAACTCTATTTTCCTATCTTCTTCCTCTTCTTTTGGTTTATTTCTAATCTTTACGCAGACACCCAACAGAACCAAACACAATTTAGCCGAGGCAGTGTGAGAGATGAAAATGCATCAGCCAAGGAAGTATGCAGTATTAGGAATATGACTTCTGCAAATATACAGGTTAAATATTAATCACACTGGTGTTCTGCCATTTCCTCCAGCCTATTTGAATTTGGGCACATTGGGAGTAAGTGTGCCAAGGACAAAGGGCATGCCCCCTTTTGGTCACAGAGCCCAAAAGGCAACTGATTCACAGGACAACAAATGATGAAACAGCAATGTGGGTGGGGGATGGAGGGAAGGTCAAAAGTTTAAAATGAGGGAATTGGATGTGAACACTGAGCAGAGCCATTGCCTCCAGTGAGATGACAATCTGGCTTTATGAATCCATTTGAAACAGTTGAGGCAAAGGGCCAGAAGTGGATTGTTGCATGAAATAAAATGCATCCTGGCAAGCACATTCCTCAAGCCTCTGACCTGATATGATAAAAAATGAATGGTGCTTTGATTCCAAGCCCCATTGATCCTCTGCTTCGGAATCAGGTTGAGATTTTCAAAGGAACTTAAGAAAGTGAGGTGCCCTATGTGTATGGAAAGTCAAGTGAAGCTGGGTACTTACCTCTCATTTGTGTCTTTGAAAATTTCTCTCTTAATTATTTTCCAGAACCAGCTAGCAGTGTTAGGGACAGGAAGAAGGCAAAAATAAACTTTGTTTCTCCAGTAGATCTTGGGTAAAGGACTTTTGATAAGCCCTGATTTTCAGAGCCTTTCACAACTACTGTAGAGGTCAATGGGAGACACTAGCACTCAGCATTCTCTGAGAATCTGGCCTCTCTATTTCTGAAAACTGATGTCAGATCTGTAACAGGATCTGGGGCACTAAAATGATCCACTCTAGATATAATAACAGGATGCCTATTGTATCAGGATGCAAGTTTACTGGAGGATTTTGAAGTGACTGCTTTGCCTTTTTCCCCTGTTACCATTATTTGTTTTGGATCTATTATTCTTACCACGTGAATCACTCAATACAGACTTTTAAAAGATTGTTCATATTCTATAATTTACCTTGGGTTACTGACAATATCAGGAATGGGAGTTATTGCTGTGGTATCTATGTTTGGGAAAGGGGGACTCACTCAGGTCATCATTAGACTTATATTTCCATTTTATTGATTCTGGTATTGAGACTGATGTCTTCTCCACTTACGCAGGAGAAGGTTCAGATATTTGTTCTGTGTTTGTACAGCACCTAGCACAATGGGAAATCCTGGTTCATGACTAAGCCTGCTAAGAAGCACAGCAATTTAAATAATTATACTGTCCTCTTCTAGGAAGTGCAGAAAGGCACAAAGTAGAGCAACACATAGAAATACCCTGTACACTGCCAAGACTCTACTTAGCTTTCACTCTGTTGCAGCTCAGGGGATCTGGCAGCAGCAGAAGAGTCAATAGTGCTACCTATCTACAGATGTAAGAAGTTTACTTTTTAGGTATGTAGCAGAGAAAATGATTTTTTAGTGAAAGCCAAGCTTCTGCAGAAGTTGACTCTTCTATATGTACTGGACATGTGACCTTATTCAAGCCCTGCCCATACACCCAGTGTGCTAAGACTTGATAATATATCATGCACATAGCTTCTTATCTTTACACCTGATCAGTTCTGCCTCAAACAAAATTAGTGAAGGAATCCCTTATTTCAGAGGAAACCCTACAATGGAAATTCCTCTTCTCCACCCCAGTAACTGCATTGTACCACTTTTTTCCTAAGCGAAACAGCAATAGTATTTTCAATTACTAAACAAACAAATATATGCATACAGGTAGATAAAAAGAAGTGTTTGCCAAGCTCTTCAGTAGTTTTAAAGAAGGTGTTCACACATTTGCTTCTATAGACAGGTTTATAGACTTGTTTCCCATCAATGAGCAGCCCTGACTGCATTAATTCTTCCCATTGAAACTAACGAGTCTGAGGATGGATCTGCCTGCTTGGCTTTCAAGGGAATTCATTCTGTATCTTTCATGTTAGTGATATCTGTGAAAAACAGGAAACTGTTTCCCCATCTCATTCACATAATAGATAAGATGAGAAATTAGCTGCTCAATGAGCATCCTGGGGGCTGTTCATTTTGTCACAATAAATAAGGCTCTGCTGCACATGCACAGAGTCTTTCCATCTGACAGCAGCTCAGTCTCATTGCTACAGATTCTTATTAAATAAAGGTTTTCCCTATTTAATTTTTTCTCTTTCAGTTACAGTTGCTAGAGGACCTGCAAAGCCATTTGAACTTTCTTTGGCCATGCATGTAAGCAATCAAGTAGATAATTTTTGGACAGTTATGGGTAACAAGGAAGATTTTCAAAAGTGCCTAAGTGAGCTTGATGGATAAGCCCCACTTGGGTGCAGTATTGCTTTCATCAGTGGCAATGTCTAAACTCCCATTGACTTCAGTGAGAGCAGGACTGGGCCTAGTTTCTGCTCAAGTCCTTGCTCAAGTGGAGAAGAGGTTAAAAGCCTTGGGTG
Organism: Podocnemis expansa; assembly: GCA_007922195.1. Classification (NCBI taxonomy): domain Eukaryota; kingdom Metazoa; phylum Chordata; order Testudines; family Podocnemididae; genus Podocnemis; species Podocnemis expansa. Next base: position 45,047,279 of record ML682005.1, read on the forward strand.
TGGGGCAGCCTATAGGAACTGGCAGCTGTGGAGCCAATCAGGGCTTGAGAGCCTGCATATACCGGAGCTCCAGGTTCAGCTCAGGGCAGTCTTCCTCTGGTGGGTGGGGAGGAAGGAGGCTGTTAGCTTGACTGAAGGGCCAGGACCAAGGACAGCTCCAAGTGGATGGCCGTATGTTGGCTGGAGCGTGGACCCTGAAACCAGGGAGAGAAGGTACCTGGGGGGTAGGTAAGGATGTGGCCCAGGGGACCTGTTGCACTGTACTGGCAATCAAGGCAGCCCCAAAGAATGGTGTTTAGGGTCCCTGGGCTGGGGCCCAGAAAAATGGGCAGAACCGGGTTCCTTCCTGTCCCCCTCGGGACCACCAGTGGGTGGTGAGGGAACTAGTGGCAGCCACTGATGCAAGTAGGTCAGCCTGGATTAGTCCTTGCCTCAGAAGGGGGGAATGTACTGAAGACTCAGTCTAAGGACTGAGATCCTGAAAAGACTCTGAGAAAGACCAGGAAAGATGGAGCATAGGCCACCAGCTTGAAGGGCCACTTCAGCAAATTCCCATGTGCCATCACCAGGAAGTACCCACCTGGTGGGTGGGTGTGAGAGGACCAATTCAGTGGTAACTTAGAACTTCCTAGGAGCTTATTTTGTTACTCTTTCTTCTACCTTGCATTTCATGAAGAGCATAGTGGACAGTAAAGTGAAACTGTCTTCAGGGAGAATTGATTCTGTTTAAAAGCTATGGACTCATGTTAGAAGCAAACAGAGGCTGCAGCTGAAAGAGAGGGTGCTTTCTCCCTCAAATATACCTCCCTAAACCCTCACGCAGGCCCTGCCAACAAAGCAGTGTGCAGCTTGGGAACTGGCCTGTAAAAAAGGAAATTGTAGTCAAAATAGGATTTTGGGATTTTTTTTTTGTTTTAATGTTTAGAAACCTAAAGAAAAGGAAATCAATTATGAGGCCTACCTGAATTTTATTTCCTCACCAAAAACCAAATTACTCAGCAAACTTATCGCTTGCTATTGCAGGCCTCGGTATTAAAGAAAACAATCAGGCCAGCAGGATTAATCTCTGACAGCTGCCTTATCTTTAACTTGCACCTTTGTTATTTTCTGATGAGCTTCTCTTTTTTTGCTGCCACGTTGTACCATACCTCACTGGTTCCTTTCATTTTATCATCAGGCAGGAGCGAAGGACCTTTCAGTTTATTAAAAAACCTTTATTTGTGAAGAACAAAGGGGTGGGGGGAAGGCAAACAATGAGGTCAGACAATCTCCTTCCTGCCAGGAGTCACTCACCTGTTATTTAGTGTGTTATCGGTTCAGGGAGACTTGCATCATTTGAAATCGGATTCTGACAGGCTACTCTGTTAAAGCACACACATGTGCATGTGCATGTGCACACAAACACACACACACACACACACACACACACACACAGACCTCAAACTCTGATTGATGCATATCAACTCCAGACAAGGTCCCTGGCTGCCGAACCTACAATATTTTTACTTGTTTCTTGAGATTTATTTTATTCTTCCTGCAATTAGGCAGTAGGCAAATAAGGAAAGAGAATACACCTTTGACAAATTTGGTGGTGCAAGTATATATGAGTTGGAAACAGTTTGATCTGGGAAGACCTCCATTCTGTTATGCTTCCTTCCTTGCTTTTTGTTATCTGGTAAAATGATTGTAAGACTGAATTGTAAGAGACAGTCATTCACTTTTGATGAGGTTGGTCATGTGCCACTTTGATTAAACTATCAGCTGGGGCCATGCTGTCAGGTATGCACACAGAGGCCCACCAGCAACCATAGTCAGAGTGTTATAGAGGCTGTGATTTTTTTCCCTTTAGGCAAGAAATGCCTCCTGCATTTGCCTTGGTTGTTGGCTTTGCATTGGCATGGTCATATGATTTCTGCTTACGAAATACTGGCAGTTTATAAGTGTTTGTTCCATTTCTGCCATAACAGACCTGATTTATAACACCATCACCCCAATTCCAAACCAGTCACCCTGAAAGGTCTCAAACTGCATCCTGCTCTAGGGTGGAATTCAACTACAAACTTTTGGATACATTAGAGACATTGTTTTAGAGATATAGAAGCATAAACAGTTAGCTTAAGTTCATTTTTGAGTGATTTTGTTGATTTGGCTCATAGCTGGAAAAGAGCTTTGCCTTTTAAACAAAAAAAAAGTGCAGTTTTCTGTCTGGTCTTAATAAGCAGACATGACTTTGAGGGTTTTTTTTTTTTTTTTTTTTGGTAAGAAGTTGAAATTCTGAGTCAGTTGAAGTTATTTTTATTAGCATACAAAAGTGCAAACTGACTGTATATTTGGCAAATATATGTGTATTATACTTATGCATCATTTTGATGTGTGCTTTACATACAGTCACGAGTCATGCCCCGTTTGCAAAGTGTGCCTGAGCTGCTGGGAACGTTGCAAAGTGTGTGTAACCCAGAGGCAGGTGACCATGATGGGGGAAATGTCACAAAGGTAGGAACAATGGATCTGTCCTTGAAAGAGCAGCAGAGGGACTGCTACTTAGGGTAGAAATGATCACATACGGGAAATGAGGAACCAGACAGGAACATGGGAGATTTTCTGAAAAAGTGAGATTCATACCTGTGTGGATTACAAAGTTCATTAGATGCTCTGCATAGCACATGCACTGTGCAATGTCTGTCCAGACTACTGCCACTGAGAAATTCTTGAATAATAAAAAAAAAAACACCCCAAGAAAATAATCGGGCAAGAAGTGTGAACCTGGAAATAAAGGTGAAAGGATTGATCAGTTGTATCAGACAAAAATCTCTTCAAAATTCAAAATAAATATTAGAAACATAACATATTGATACATATATGCATTTACACACATATTATTACACCTGAGAGAATTCTGTGTTACTGCACAGATGCAGAATTCATGTCTTTTCTTTTCTCTCCCCCCCCCCCCAAGAATATACATTCTGCCAGCGTGGCACTGCAGTTATGCCTTTCACCACCAGGGCTGCTCTGACTCCAGAACAGAGGGTAGTTAGATCATTTGGCTGGAGCAGTCAGCAGCTGAGAGGGAAGAGGAGAGGCTGTGTTTCTCACAGTGCTCTGCCGACGGGGGCCAGTGAGGTGGTATGGAGTATGGTGACACACAGAATGAGTCACAAGGGGTGGCTGGGGACTCTCATAGACTGGGGGGGGGTCACAAGAGCTAGTGGGGAGGACAGACTGGAGCAGGGGTTGAATGGGAAGGTGGGTGCAAGGCCACATGAAGATGGGGTGGAGAAGGGTATATAGGGGTAGAGGGTGTGAGGATCCATGAAGATGGAGGGGTGAGTGAGTGGGGGTGCAGGGAGAGAAGGACGGGGGGCAGTGCAGGGGCAGATGTGCATGAAAAGGCAGAGACTAGAGGTCCGCCAATGTCTGCATGGGGTAGTTTCCCCATCAATCTCTCCTCCTCCCCAGAAACCAGTTCCATACTTCTCCTACTCATACTCAATAATCCTCTAGGTTCACTCCAAAGCTCCTGCTCAGCAATTACTTCTCTCTCTCTCTCTCTCCTCATTCATTACTCCTTACACTCCTAAGCCTTTGCACTGCTTCTGAAGGTTGCAGGAAATAAGTTTCTTAATTGTAGTTTAAATGGATTATTTCTCAAACTTCAGTATTAAGATGCCTAGTAAGGAATCTATTGGTCAAAACCATTCCCTGAATCTTCACTATTGTCTGTATTATTACAGAAATACTTGCTGACAGGTACCCAGAACCCAAGGATCCAGAACACTTTTACCAAACATAAAAATGTCACAGCTTTAAAGTCTGATCTCTCAGGCCATTCCTGGGCTAACTGCCAGTGTTAGGTCCCTTTGGGAAGCTGGAAATCTCTCCTGCTCATTTTAGAGCCATACAAGGCTGTGAGGTAATGGAATTTAATTCTGTGACATTGTTATGTCTAGAATAGCTGCTACTGGTCCAAACACTGAATCTTGCTTGGGAAAGAGTCCATGTTTGGCGGCATGGGTGTAAACATTTATTTGCCAGGTAGATTTTTTTTAATGGTGGTGGTTTGAGGATGCTGAGTGATTTGGTATATTACAGTGAATTCCAGGGAAATGGGCATGTGATAAATGTTCATATCCCTGTATGCAGTATATTTAAGCACCTTGAGAGCTTTCAGGGTGGGGAGAGGTGAATGATGTTGTATAAATGCAATATATTAATTATAAAAGAAATACCAGAAACATAAGGGATACTAAACCCCACTCCTAGAACTTGGGAAAGCTTAGAGTGGTTCCACTTCCAGATCTGGACAGAGAAGTGGGAACAATCTCAAAGAAATTCCAGATTACATAGAAAATAAACATGAACTATTCACAAACACAGTCACCCCCCCACCTCCAGTGACTTAGGAAGCATCCAAACTGTAACCTCTCTGCTCATCACTGTCTGTGACAAATTCACACAAGGTGAAGGCCTCCCTGCACCAACTGCCACCTACCATCCCAAGTGCACTCCACTCAGAGGGTATGTCTACACTGGAGCCTTAGGTTGACTTAAGAAAGGTTAAGTTGACCTACAGACTGCTGCGACCACACTGGACTTTTATTGAGTTGACTTAAATGCTTCCTTAAATTGACTTAATAACATCACTTCTTAAGGTTGAATTAATGCTTAAGTCAACCTTATTAAGTTAACTTAAGCCAGTGTAGACAGGGAAAGTCCTTAAGGCAACTTAAGTGGCCTCCAGACCCCCCTCCCAGAGCTCCTAGCCACTAGGAAGGGTGCTGTGCTTACCACTCCTCCATCAACCTAGCACCTGCCAGTGTGGATGCAGGCAATCAACAGGATTTTTCAGTGTGGACTTTCTAAGTTGACTTAAGGTCAACTTTATGTTGACTTAAAGTCAACCTTGTTAGGTCAACTTAACAGAGCCTCCAGTTTAGACATAGCCAGAAGGAGGATAATACTGCTTCCACCACTAGTTTTTCTTTGGCATTTTCCACTGCAAGAAGACAAATTTAAGTCCTCGCATGGTCTTCACAGGACCCCTGTGTGACTGGGATGGGTCATGCTGAGAAAGCCATGCTCAGGACAGACTGCAAGAAATAGGGCAGACAATCTCCAAAACTGGTGGTTTAGGTTATAATTAGATTCACCAAGCCATTAACAAAATAGCTTCTACAGCATCACAGTGGTTTACCAGAAGACAAACACAGTGCCCCTGAGGCATTCCAGTCCTTGACTCCTTTCCAGACAAATAGGTCTAACATGGTATGAGGAAATTATAAACCTACTTCACTGTCTATTCCTACTAATCCCAGAAGATCAGCCATGTATCAGGTCAATACCTATACCAGTTCTTAACCAAAGATCACACAGTCACCTGATTCTTAGTAAACTAAACATTTATTAATAAAAGAACTATAAATGGTTAATAGAGCATATACATATAAATGATTGCAAAATCCTTTTATTAGGTTCATAGCAGTGACGAAGTAGATTGCTGGCTTGTAAAGTCTCTCTGGGAAGTTTCAAAGGATTGGAAGGGCCTCAGTCCACAATTCAGATGCTTCTAAATCCACAGGCCAGAGAAGTGAGGCAGGAAAGAGTGCAAATGGAAATGCTTCAGGTGTCTTTTTTATATCCTCTACAACGTGCACAGAAAATTAGTCTTCCAAACAAAGCCCACTGCATCTGTCTGTGGCCCAAGATGGAGTCCAGGATTATATGACCCATATCATGTATCTTTATGTGGTTTGCTGAATTACAGGGGGTGGCCATTGGCCCCTTGTTGTCTAAGGAAATCTCAAGAACACCTGTGTGGATGGGATGAGTTCTTCTATAGCCCATTGTGAAATTGGCGACTCCTTAATGGCTATCACCACACCGCTGCGTGGTCTTGATGTACATTCTATCTGGAGGATGTCACCCCTGAGAACATGTGTATTTGAGCTAGAAATACATAGCTAATATTCATAACATCAGTAAAAGTGGTGATAGATACTGGGTTTTATCAGGATAATCATATTTGTCAGACTAATTTTTCCTTTGACACCTTACATAATACACTTTATATGAGTTTTGTGGCAATTGTACTACAGTGGTAGGAAAGTGATGTAAATGGTGCACAGCATTCCACACCTCTTTTTTTACAGGCAGCATCACACCTTGCTGCAGAGGTTTTTGCAGGTATATGCTTAAATGGTGTACTGTACTCACTACCCAGACCTCACTGGTATTGCTCATAATTTGAGTGAGATACTGATCTTGGTCCTCAAACATCATGTAAACTGGTGGAAATGCTCAGTGGGCTCAATACTAAAAACAAATAAACCAATAAAAAACAAAAAATGACTTTCCATCAGCAGCTTTCCCCCAAAGGCTTTTTTTGTTGATCTTTCAGAGGTGTCTGGCTCATGCTATAAGCTACATCAAAAACAACTGTTACATAAACAAAGACCGAAAAGAAGCCCCCAGCTTGGGTAACAAACCAGCACTTTAGTAACTTGGCATGGGGTTCTGCCTTCTCAGGCAGCTACCTCCCTTCTACTTTCTGAATAGTTTCCTATATTTTCTCTGAGTCAAGCTGTGGATTTCTTCCATAGGTCTCCCTCTTCCATAGGCTCCTTCATGCATACCTGTCTAAGGTCGGAGTCAGCTCTATAACCTTTCACGTGTTGCTGTCTAGGTTGGTCACTTAAATTCTGCATTAAATACCCGTGGGCTGACGTGAAAAATGTCTACTTTAAAGTATATGGAGACTGCTAGCTAGGAAGATGTAATTGACCACACAAAGAGTGGCTGTAGTTTTAACTGACTAGTCTAGGCAGAAGGTGTTGGTGGGTTTTTGTTTTTGTTAGTGTCCATCTAATTTATATCATCTATCTATATAGATACAAAGTAAGCTTTAAAGAGAATTTGGCTTATTTTGAATCATCCAAGATTCTTGTACCCCCCCATCCCCAGCAATCTGTCTCTCTTCTCTCTAGGTGTTTTCATTTCTCCTCCTCCTCAAGCATTATTCAGTTTGACGGCTGAGTTCAAATCTGCAATGTACTAACTTAGCTGAAAGGAACTGAGAAAATGAGCTAAGACAGGCACACAAAGGAAGGGGGGGAAACAAAGATGAGAAGAAAAAGAAAGGTAAGATAATTCTGTGACAAGGGTCGGCTTTTGGATCTAATGCTATTGTGGTTTGCATTGTATTCCCATTTTTTTCTCCTGACATGTGTCTTGGTCAGTATCTCTGTTCCTTCCTTCTCTCTAGACTAGTGACTGTGGCATCCTGCAGTTCATTGTCAATATAAACTTGAAAGGCATGTCAGTGCCCAGGGATTCCCTCCCCTGGAAACAAATCAGACTGGCATTCTGTAGCAAACACACACGCAAGAGAAATGCTGCAGGTTACCCTAGCTCACTCTCACAAGTTCAGCTTTCTAGTCAGTTCTCTTAAATGTAGTGATATTATTTTTCTTCTTTCATCTCTCTCCATCAAGTCTCCGGGAGTGTCCTCAAGTTGTTTTATTTATTGATTTGATTTAATTCAAACTGCACTTATTGAACCAACTACAGTTCTTAAGAAAAGAAACCCCTCAAAAGAGCTCCACTTAGGCCATAACAACGATAGGCTTGTGGCACCTTAAAAACTAACAGATTTCTTTGGGGATGAGCTCTTGTGGGCTGTAACCCACTTTCGTCAGATGCAACCCACTTCGTCTGATGCAGCCCACAAAAGCTCATGCCCAAAGAAATTTGTTAGCCTTTTAGGCGCCACAGGCCTTTTGTTTTTGCTTTATAGAGACTTAACATGGCTACCTCTCTGGAACTTAGGCCACAGTATCTTAAGCTCAGATTTGTCTTAAGAGACAAGTTTTGCAAATGCTCTGAAGGATGACAGAGGAGAAAGATTTCAAATTTACAGCCTTTGGCTGAAGTGGTGCCCCAACTGCTGGTGATACATGTTGTCTTCCTCCATGGGCTTCCAGACCAAATAATCTGTGACTGACAATTTGTGTCACTTCTGATGGGAAGCATCCCACCTACTGGATGTTCATGAATCCATCTCTATGCATATCACCAACAGGCAGTTGGAGAGGGTCAGCGAATGGTTGGAACAACTTGCAGTGCTTTATTAACCTCCAGCCAGATGGCTGGGTTTCTGTGTTGCCACATGACGAGCTCTCCTACGGTAATGCTGCTCACGTCTCCCCAAGGCAAAGACTCTTCTTTTCAAATTATGGATATCAACCCTTTTTCCACTCGGTGTGTCAACCACAGACTGCCAGACCCAGCAACTGTTAACTGGGTCCAGCGAGTTCACCATGTGAAAGATGAACTCCAGAGTCACCTGGAGGAGGCTAAAAAAACCTGCAAATGGTTCCTGACCAGTAACACTGAGAAAGTTCAGTGGTTGCTGTCAGCCAGATCTGGTTAGCTGCAAAACAGTTCAGGATAAGCAGCTCTTCTCCAAAGTTAGATCCTCAGTTTATCAGTCTTTTTCAAATACAAACAGATTAGTTTGGTTGTGATGTCCCTAGGTCCTGCACAGCCACATAGTGTTCCATGCACCATTCCTCAAGACTTACATAGAGAATTCCTTTCCAGCTCAACCATAACAACTCCCTCCACCAGTTGAATTTCAAGGGCATGAAGAATATGTGATGCACAGAATTCTTGACTTCTGATTATGGTGGAGTTGCCTCTAGTACTTCATGGATTGAGAAGTTTATGATCCAGAGGAACCTCTTCAGCAAACAGGGCCTGATTCACCACTACATGACTTTAATATTACGCATGACTTCACTGTGACTCTGTGGGGGCGCTCAGTCTCTGATATTTCCTTTGGTCACCAGGTAAGACAAACTGTGGTTGCAGTATAACTTGCTGGGCCCTGGAACCCTCCTAAACGTTGGGCCCCTTTCAGGCATGCATGGGCCCCAGTTATGAGTGCAAAACAAACTGCTTGAGCCCCACCAGCTCTTTCCTCACAAATGAATCACAGCTTCAAATTCACATCACCTCAACCTTGTCCACTAGTGCCCACATCAGACCCCTCTTTCCCCATGTCCTCCTCAGCCCTGTCCCCATTCCCTAAGCTTCATGCCCCCAAGACCCCACTCCAGCCCTCCTAACCCCCAACCCATCTTCACTCCACCTCCCCTGCAGCCCCTAGCCCCCTCTACACCTCCTCAGCCCCCCAACCCTCTCCATACATCCTAGCCCCCTCTGTCCCTAGCCCCCACTCCAGCTCTCCTACCTACTCCATCCCTCCTCAGCCCGCCACCCCAGCCCTTCATAATCTCCTCCAACCACTACCCAGCCCCCACTAGCCCCTCCCCAGTCTCCTTGTCCCCACTACCTCCCTCCATCCTTCCCCAGCCCCACTACCTCCTGCCTCCCATCCTGACCTCTTGCTCCAGTAACTCACGCTTCTTCGGACCCTTACATTCCCACCCCTGGTCTCTGGTTCACCACATCCACCACCACCTCCCACTGGAGCAGTGGCTTGTGCTTCCCCTTCAGGCCCTCAGACTCCCTAAGTGGTGGGGCAAACAGCAGAAGCAATAGCAGCAGCATGGCGAGGAGCAGCGATTGAGACGCAGTGGTGGGTAGACAGCGCATGGCTCAGGGCTGCAGGATTGGCTGGGGGTGGAGCAAGTGGGGAGATCGCGTCTGCCACACATGATCCCCCACTTGCTCCACTCCCAGCAAACCCAGCATTCCCGTGCCATGTGCTCTCCCCCCACTGCCGCTTCACAGTCGCTGCTCCTGTCCACGCTGCTGCTTGCCCCGCCTGCTTAGGGAGTCTGAGAGCCCAAAGGGGAAGCATGAAGTGGCAACGGTTAAAGTAAGGGGGAACACACTGGAACACTGTTCCACCCCATTATTCTATTTTTAGGGGTCCCAGAATGCTGACCCCTAAAATTTGTGGGCCCAGAACAGCCTTCCAGTGTGTTCCCCCTTACTTTACCCCCTGGCGACGGACAAAACAACACCTCACTAGTCTTGGAAGGTCAGGTCATGCAGGAAGTCCTGTTGGCATGGGGTCACCTAGTTGACTTTCATCCACTGCTTATGCCAGGAAGTGACCTAGCTGAGATGTGTGAGCAACTGTGTAGATTTCCTGTTGCTGGTACCTCACACTCTGCTCTTCACCTGTCTCCTGTGATCTTATCTAACCCTGAAACTGGTTTCTGCTTTGATTCTGACTTGTTCCTTTCTTGCTCCTCCTATCATTCCATGCTCTGCTGCATGCCTGATTCTTGCTTCATCTCTGGTTCCTGCCCTATAGCTCACTTCTGACTATTGGCTATTAATTTTGACTCTGATCCTTGTCCTGATTCCTGATTTCCGCTCTGACTCTTGGCTCTACTCCTGATTCTAGCTTGGATGCTTGGTTTCAGACTCCTGGATTCAGTTCTGTTCCTGGTCTCTGATGGCTGGTGCTCTGACCATCAGGCTGGACTGCCATTGATTCAATCATTAGGCCAGATTGCCTAGTTCCTAACAAAAGACATACAGAGAGAGGTACTCTGTAAGATAGTGAGGACCCAAATCATAAGAAGAGTTAGAAACTAAACCCAAGACTGAAACTGCACCTGGAAATCAACTGAAAACTGGTACAATCCAGGGACCATCTGTGTACTATATGATCAATGTGTGAAAAAAGCAGACAGGTGCATTCTACAATTAACTGAAGCTCCTGTGTGGTCCTCAGCTGCAATGCTAAGCAGACCATATGACAATACTCAAACTGGAGATAATAAAAGCAGACACATTGTTGATACAGCCCAAGACAACAGACTGACATGTTCTCATCAGACAGATGAGGAGTAAAAAGCACCCTTAGCTATTTTTGCTACCTGGACACAAAAAAGTAGCTGGAAATCCAACAGGACCTTTAGACTGTGTATCCTGGCAACGAAGAACAGGGATATACCTTCAACAGCAGGGATGTCATTATCACATTAGCCATCTCAGCTGGTAGCTCTTCTCATTCTCCCAGCATGTGTGTGTAACTTGGGTTGTCTCAGTCAGTTGCTTGTGTTCCAAGCGCTGACTTTGGACTGCTACTGAAAAAGCCAAATGACTACAACATTTGGGTCCAATGAAACAGGAGTTGTAGAGTTGAGTAGCTGAGCATTTTGATGGCACTGTACCCCAAACAGTCATAGTGTCTCGCATCTTACATCATATGTATTTCAGAGAGACATTAGAGTTATTTCATCATCCTTTCTATATATGTGTGCCATTTTACATATATCCTGGATTTTTGCATAGATAAACTGTATGCACAGAGAACTTCAAATGCACATATATAACTTTAAAATTCTCCTTTGGTCATTGGCCATTGCAACCAAGAGATTTTCAGCCAACACTTTTGCAGCCTGTGAGGTCAGTCCACCCCTTTCCTATAACTTGGTTGCAATTACTCTAAGATTTAGGCTATGGTGATTAGGCTGCAGCCAGGGATTTCTGGTTCTGAGAGGAAGGCTGTGGCATGGGTGATGGAAGTTCTGTGCAGGAAAGAGTAGTAGAGACAGGGAGACACAATAGATGTAAAATGAAAGAACAACATAAGGAGAAGTCAGACAGGCTGTTTTAATCAGAAATTTATTAAGACTTTATAAATATATAACAGACATTTAAGGAACATTACAGCAGCTAATTAGCTATCACAAAACTGTGGTTAACTGCACTGAAAACATTGATTTCAACAGTGAGATGCTAATGTAATGCATAATACTGCAGTCAGGTAGCAGTGAACCAGGTCCTGTTTCTTGAAGAAATAGGTGACATCAGCAGTGCTGGAACTGTGGCTATGAATGATGTTACTAAATTTAACCATGTAAACCAGAATGTAAACAAATAGCAAGCATTTTCTCACTCAAAACATTTTTTCAGTAACAAAATAACGGATCACAGAAATGGAGAGGCAAATTCAATTTGATTTCAGTATTCAAAGGGCATTGCATGTTGAAAAGTCATGATACAAAAAGTAGTACCTTCTTACAGTTACCAAACTGATCTGCTCCCTGGTGTGTATTTGCAGTCATATATGCTTACTTTGCTAACTTAAACTGAGCATCTATTCCTCTTCCTCCTATGAATACCTAAAACCAACACAGCCCCGTGTTGAAATTATTAGTAACGTGGAATTATTATTAATAATACAAAGCAATAGCCACTAAAGCGATTTAGCCATAAATTCCTTTATTAAGTCAAAGGTCAAATGATATTTTGTACAATTGCTCTAAATTGTCGTAATGGAGTGGAAAGGCTTGTTTTGGCAGTGCTGGCCGAAGGGTTTTTGTACCCTAGGCCACCTATGACTTTTGCATCCCTGTCAGAGAACAATACTTTTGTTTATAAGATATAACATATTATATATATTTTTAAATAGAGAAAAAATTACTTCTATCTAACTTGGTGTCCCTTAAAGCCTGGTGCTCTAGCTGACCTCTTAGTTCACCTATATGGTTGTGCCAGCCCTGTGTGTTGGCTCTTTCACCTAAAGTCACCCCCATTAGTCAGAAACCTTCTTAGAAATATTTCTAATCTCATTAGTTGTTCTTTGAACCAGACATTCTCTCTTCTTCATTACTTTTGGCCTTATTACCAAGTGCTAATCTATACTGTGGAGGAATTTCAGTTGCAGTTGAAGGGAGATATACAAGTTACTTAAAGTAACTTGTGCATCTCCCTTTGATTGTCTAACAACTACTTACTGCGGTGTCTTCAGTGCACTGAGCTGATGGGAAATGCCCTTCTATCAACTCAGTGCTCGGCTACTTGCTGAGGGAGTCTTCAGGAATTGAGTTTCTGATCAAATGAGTGGGTCTTCACAGACCTGTTCAGTTAATTGGGAGGATCAATCTAATGGTGGTGAATTTGCTGCCACCAGTGAAGGCAAGCCCATATATTTTTCAAAGCCTTACTTTTCTTTTACTTGATAGTCATGGTCTTTTCTGTACAACCCCTGAATTTCTTTAACCAACTTTAAGCTAACTCTAATTCTTTAATTTTCCATTTATTCTACAGTCTGAGGATGTAAGCTAAGATTCTGTTCTGGCACATGCACAATCCCTAGGATTGTCAATTGATTTCAAATTGCTGAATATTAATTGCTGATGATGCATGAACCAGGAAGAAATCTGTGTTACTTTCTGATACTAGGCTGAGTTTGCAGTACTGGCTGTTAGAAGCACGATCATTTTGCTGGTAAACTGTGCACATTCTTTTCAGAGTCAGTGAGAGAAAATGACATGGAGATAACTCCACAGGGTCATGTTGACAGTTTTTTTTATGAGCACTACACTTTAAGCATCTCTTCACCTTAATTTGGTCTCCTTGAAACACATCTCACGTGGCTTTGTATCTTGATAGGCCAAATCTATTCCCAGTGTAACAGTACTGAAATGTCTAATTTCAGTGGAGTTATTCCCAAGATAAATTTGGCACTCTATCTCTTCAGCCTTATGGAATTTTAGACAGGGACCCTCCATGACCCATCAGTGCCTCAGAATGGATCTCACAGCATTGAAAATCCTTAGAATGTCAGGGTTTTGTTGTTTTGACTATGTCACTCCTCTCTGTCTCTGCATAGACTTTTCTTTTTTTCATCTCAAACACAAACTACTTGTCCCACTTTGAAGGCCTTCACAGCTTATCTCCAGCCTATCTGTCATCTTTTGTATGTTCTCAAAGGTTAGCTCTGACCTCCAATTGACCAGTGATGCCAGACTCCATCACCCATTTCTTGAATTTTCAAATAAGCCCTTTGTGTTTTCTCCTGTACCACTTCTCACTCTTTTGAGGAGCTCTCTTTCACCTTTAAACCCCTCCTTAAAATTCTCCTTTGCAGTGATGTCTACAAAAATTTGACTTTGTCTAGGCAGCTGATGGGTAAGGCCATTGCCCATCATAGGGACTAATGTTGTCTCATTATTTTCTTGTGCTACCCAAGCTGTCTAAATCTGTTTGTTGGATCTTGCAAGGCTGGATTAATGTAGTGGCTATGGGGACCAGAGCCCCAAGCCCCAGCCTGAAAGGGGGCTCCAGGCTCCGGCCCCTATGGCCCCTGCCATATCCACCCCCCCGCTACCCCACTAAGACCCCTTGATGCCTAGGAGGCAAAGGGCCATTGCTCTGCTGGCACTTGGGGGGTGGCCTGGGGTCAGAGGCATGCCAGCCCTACCCCGGGTCAGGTGGCAATCCCTGGGCGTGGGGCAAGCTGACCCTATTCATTCTGTTCTGTTCCAGGGGTGGGAGCTGGGCTGGGGCTGACTGGTGCTGCTCATATGGATGGTCTCTGGAGCCACCCCCAGCAAGTAGGGCCCTCCCCAGCCCCCAGCTGCACTGGCTGTGGCCCCCACCCCACCCTCCAAGCCACAGTCCTGCCAGTCCCCTGGCCCCCTGAGAAGTGCTGCCCATGGAGCTCCCTGTTCCCCCAGCAGCACTGGCTGGGGCCTTTAACCCCATCCTCCAACATCAGCAGTCTGGGCACCTCACACCCCAGGCTGGGCGCCACCGCAGTGGGGTGGCCACCCCAAGCCCCCTCTGGGCCTCAATCCGGCCCTGCAGTCTTGTCTTACACTTAGATGGTAAATAATTCAGGGCAGATATTATTCTCTTATTCTGTATTTGTAGAGCACCTAGCACAATGGCATTCTGGTCCATGAATGGTGCTTCCTCCAAGTTGCTGCACTAATACATATAGTAAATAACAACGATAATAATCTGAGATAGAATTGCAATGTTTGAAGGGAAATCCTGGAAACTGAGCATGGCTCTTGAGCATGAAAAGATTGAGGCAAATCCTCTGTTGCTATAAATGGACAAAGCACCATTAAAATGGTTGGAAACAAATCTTTGTACATCAATAGAAAATTTGACCCCTAGGGTTACCAGATACCAAAACATGGAAAGGAGGCCAGGGAAGTATGAAAAGGAGGACATTGGAGGACACATGGAGAAAATGTAGTATTAATGTAATATTCTTCTGTTTTGAAGGGGCCCTGAAACATTTTCCCCTAAAAATAAGGTATTCCATGGCATTCCAGCATACTTTAACCCCTATAAGTAAAAAGCCAGACAAAATCCTGTATTTTAAAATGCCTACCAGATGGAGGACATGAAGGTAAAAAGGAGGACACGTCCTCCTTTTGCCTGACATCTGGTAACCTTATCCCTGCCGCATAACAGCAAGGCCCTGAAGCCAGTAGCAACTCACCTAAGCTTAGCTGGCCCCGCTTTTGACTTAGTATTCACATGTGATAGAGAATATCTGCTCTATCAACCATTTACAAAAAAGAAAACACATTGTTTGGAGCCATTAGCTAAATGTGTGTTTTAAAATATGGTCACCCTTCCTTTTGCCTCAGCAGACTACAGCAATTCTCAAAAAGTGTTTAAAGATAAGTGCTAGTTAAGTAGCCTCCCAAATAATCATATTTCTTTTTTTATTTCTCTTAAATTAAATCCATTAGTAGATTAGGTTTTGCTAGCTCTGTTCATGGATATTTGATCCTGTCAAGAAAAATCAATGTGTGGCTTTTCAGTTAATTAGCATAATGTTAATAAAATGTATAACGTTGACTGGATTACCAAAACCCTATACTTTGTCATCTTGAGTGAACAGAAAAGGTCAATGAATAGTTCTGAAGTATCAGCAGAGTGGCAAGATGTCGGGTGCCAGGTTATCATTTGTTTAGAACAGCACCTGATTCCAGTGCTGCTCCTGGTCCTGGAAACAACTTTTGTGTTAACTTTGGTAATTCTGCAGTAGTTAACAGAACACAAGCACTTCCAATGGCTTATGATGTTTTCTAAGGACCAGCTCTGTACAGAAAGCACACACGCATGCTTCACACCAGGAGCAATTCCACTAAGTAACATGCAAGTGGTCAAGGACAAGGTGCAGGAAAGATGGGGTCTGACGCAACATCCTTCCTCCCCCGCCCCCACCTGCCCTTTCCTATTTTTTCCTTTTTCTTCTTCAAATCGAACCCACCATCTGCTGTGACAAGTGTTCTCATTCACCTTTTCCCTCTTATCTGCTCTCTTGCAGGGAAGTGCTCTGGAGGCTGACAGCCTAATCTTGCTGCTGATACTGCATTTCTGTATTCATCATTCCGCCCCTTGGGCTGATGTTGCCGACACTGCTGCCACTGCTGCTGAATCCACTCTTTTATCAGGAGAAGAGGGGGAAAGAGAATCAGAATACGTATGCGCCCAGACAAAAAAGGAACATCAGCATCGAATTGTGCTGCCACTGATGCACAGTGAAAGAAAGGCTTTTCTGACTGCTTTTCTAAGGGGGGTTTTGTTACTGCCTATTCCTATTTCATGATCTCGTGCTATCGCTCTGAGTGTGGCCTCATACACTGTAATCTCTCTGTTGCAGTCCTGTTGCGGTTGGGGCTCAGGAACATTGTGTGAAAAAGGCTCAAAAGTATTTTTGATTGTGCTTTAACTTGGATCCCTTATTACAAACACTCTGCAATTCTAAAGGAACTTCCAGCAGTAATTTTGGGGTTATCTTTGCACTCACTTTGCTACTTTTCTATTTGAAACAGATGGATTGGGGGAGGGAAGAAGAAAACCTTTGCTGATCTTTTCTCACTCTCCTCAGAACCTGTGCAACTAGTGGTCATTTTTTATTGATGACAATGAAACCATTTGACTGTCTAGAGGATGAAGTTAAAATCTGTAATGGACCATAATAAATCAAGGCAATAAACTGCAATGCAGTAGATCTTATCAATACTGTGGGTGGAAGTTCTGTCCTCATTTATATCTAGACAGCTCACACTGAACCATTTGTGTCTGTGTGGGCATCAATCAGGATAGAATTATTTTTCTGGAAGGAGGAGCGGGGGTGGGAGGAGGAGGAGACAGAAGAAGGGATATGATGCTTCTCTTGGTACTTTTTTTTCCTGCTGTAAAAATTCCTTGTTTGTTTTATTGTCCAGACATAAAAATTTGCACCACTTTCCTTCCATTCTTTCTCACACGATTTTAAAGGATATGTCTGTCTAGTATAACTGTTTCTCCAGCATGCTGCTATCCATGCCTAGCAGTTGTGAAGCAGGAAGGCAGCAAGAGCATTAGCTCTACTCTATTTTATTGTGGTCTGTTATGCTTCCTATATCTTTCTCATCACTGTAATATCTGTGCACCTTTCAAGAGTGACCTGAACGCAGAGACTGGCATTTGTCACACATAGTTCTTTGTTTCTTTTTGTTTCCAAGAAGAAACGGTGGTTATAAATATAATTAATGGTTTCCAACCTTTTCTCTGCTGTGGAACAGCTCAAACTCCAGGTGCTGCTCTTCTGACCGCAGCAGGAGGGAAAGGGAATGGCAGAAAGAACAGACCCATTGCTCACACAGGAGGGGAGATTGAGGTCTGATTGGCTGCTCCATTCCTGCAGGAGGCAGGACAGTGAGGCAGATGGCCAATAAGGAGGCAGCTGCCTCCTATTTTTCTCATACGTACTCATTCAAGAAATTCAATGGCATAGCCTGTTCAGGCCTGATGGCAAGCGAAATATATGTGCACGGTTTCCACTATATTTATATCACCGAAGCAAGGCTGAAGAAGCATGCTTGGCACTTGGAATGGAAGGTGGTGAGATCTGTGGTTCCTGTACATGTTTGTTCCATGCTCTCAGACTGGTTCTGAGAAAACTCTGTGGCTCACGGAGATGAGCTTTACCCTGTGGTGGACAGTTCCATTATGCCTGAGGAGGAGAACCACCAGCTGTGGTCCTTGTCTTGCTGCTTTAGATAAACTTTGAGGTATCCCAGGTCCAAACCACAGAGTCCTTTGAAGATAAGGACTTAGACCTTGATGTTTATTGATGTTATGTGGGGTAGGTCAGCAGTCCATGTCAACACATTACTCCGTGCTCAGCATAAAGTCAGACAAGCTTGTAGGTAGACTTGAATGATTTGAAAGGGGAGGAGCTTTACAAGCTGTTGGATTCAGTGGATTATTCAAGTAAATTCTCTAGTAATTCAGGTAACAATATCTCCCTGAGATAATAATGGGACTTGTAAACACAAAATCAAGCTGCTGACTCTCTTTGCACGGCTTAACATCAACATCAGTGACTTCATCTGAGATTTGTCTGCTTATGCCAGTGGTAAGCTTGGCTGGAAACTTCTTGTTTGATTTAGCCTAGTGGTATTTTCTTGTTAGACCCCTGTGTTTTATGTCTCCTCATACTGGGAAACGAAAAGACTCTGCTGTTGACAAACTCAAATTATCTGGGTTATTTAGGGCTAGTGAAGACTATGAGGAACTCCAGGGGGACACAACAAAGTGAGGTGAATAGGCTACACAATAGCAGATGAAATTCAGGGAATAATTTGAATTACTCATACACATTACTGGGTTTTAAATTAACTGTAACCATCAGGAAAAAGACATTATAGCCAGCTCAATGAAAACGTCTGCTCACTGTGCAGTCAAAAAAAAGAAAAAAAGCAAACAATGCTAGGGTGGATAAAGAATGAGATAGAAAACAGTACTGAAAATATTATAATAGTCATACAAATCTCTGGTATGGTATGTCCTCAGCTGGAGGATTGTGTTTAGCTCACCACATCTTAAAAAAAAAAAAAGATTAAAATATTAAAGGTCCAGAGATGGGTTATAAAAATTATTAGAGGCACAGAAAGACATTTATCTGAAAAGAGAATGAAAAGACCAGGACTTCTTGTTTAGAGGCAAGATGAATAACAAGGACATCAGCAGTATAAAATACAACAAAGAGGTTTGACAATGTAGAGTGTGGGCTCCTATCTACTTTTTCTTGTAATCCAAGGACAAGAGGATATTGAATAAAACTGAAGAGCAACCAATTGAAAACTGACAAAAAGAATACTTTTTACCCAATGCATAATTAATATATTGAGCTAATTGCTACATGTTATTATTGAAGCCAAAACTTCAGTAGGTTTCGGAAAAGAATTATATACACTAATATCGATAACAACATCCATCATTACATTTGATAGGATAAACATACATGAGGAATATAAACTCTTATACTTAAAGGCATCACCCAATGACCCCTGCCGGGGTTAGGATGAAATTTTCTAAATGGGCATGTCATTTTGTAGCTGTTCACTGCTAATTTTCTTGCACTTTCCTTTGAAAGCATCTGGCACTGACTACTGCTGGAGACATGTTACCATTCAGATTACTGTTCAATGGACCACTAGTTTGATCCATTGTGGCAGTGCCTATATATCGATGTTTTTAAAACTTAGTGGACTCTCAAGAAGTAAATCCTTCCAAAAAGGTATATGATGCTCTGTTCTTTTGATATGTCTGTATCTTTCTTATGTACTTGAAATATATTTATAGTGCACTTTACTTGCTAGAGTCAAATTTTGTCACTGATCTGCATGCAGTATGCCCCCATTAAAATAGAGAACTCTGCATAAAAATCAGTGGCAGGACAAAATTCAGTATTTAATTTGTACTTTTTGGGCCCATTTTAAAGTACCAGAAGAATGTTCTTCTATAAAATAAGCATGACACCAGAGCAATATCAAAGTGCTGAGCAATACACTTTTTAGAAGTGAAGTATATTGGAAAACATCTCCTTTGTTTTTCAAGATGGAATTATGATAAAGTATCACAGCTTCATCACTTTTACTGTACTGGTGTATTTTAAGGAAAACTATAGCATTATAAAACAGTGATTTTATACAATCTATATTACTCACTTATTCATTTGTTCTTTTAGTTGCTGAGGCTGGACCATGCAAAAGAAAATGAGTGGGGAGATAGGGAATATGGTTGAGCTTTGTTTAGTGTGGTTCTTAAGGAAGCTAAATCAAGATCCAATACATTTTTTAAAAAGTCAGCTGATCAAAGATTCCTACTGCTATAACAAGAAGTCTGTATACCCCACTATGGTTTGGTGGCATTTCCCGAAATGCAGCGCCTTGGCATTAGGCCCTTTAATAAAACATAGTAGGAATGTTGCTCTGTTGTAACCTTCCCTTTCCTTTGAATACAAAGCATCAAAACTTTATTTTTTAGTTTTGGAACAACAGATTGGTTGAACTATTGTAATGGAAATTGTACGTGAATCTGGGAAAGTCTAAACCAAATCCTGTAGCTAATGTAGAGTTTTGTTGCTGGAGTTCTGAAAGCAGGAAACAAGTTCCATCATGTTTCACCCAACTTATCTATTTTGAACAAGCTGGTAAAGTGAAGGTTAACTTTTTTGGATCAGGTTCCATCAAAACCTAATGAGGCTTCCCAGCCCTGAATTTTACTTTGTCTTAAGTTTTACAGCATGAAATGAGCATATTTATACTGTTTATTATGGAGTCACCGCAGTAACTCCACAGATGAGGTTGTAAGTTACTTTCTATTCTAAGCCTCTTTTTGATATTTCTCCTGTCCAACTTCTTGGAGGGGGGAAGTCCTTTTCTCCCTGCAAATAGGAAGTCAGCTTGCTAACAAGAAAGGTAGAAGTTTTGGGGAAAGACTGAGATTGATTAGATAAAAATATTTCACAGGACTGGACTTTGTAAAATGAAGTGCCATTCATATTTGGAAAGGTCTCCTACATTTTTAATTCAGTTCTCCAAAATGGCTTGTTCTAGAAACCTCAACCATGTATTGTTCTTGAATATAAGATGAGTCTGGTAAAAAGAAGACTTCTGAAACTGGTGCAGGTTTTAAAACTTGCATCCTTTGGACATTTGATACTAAATCTTCTCAAGTCTGCTGGATTTATAAAGTTTGCCACGTATCTGGCAGAGCTTAGATGGTGATCTGGCATACAGCTGTAGTGGTGGAAAACGTAAGCTCCATCAGCCAAATTCCCCCAGTTTCAAAGATTTATAAAACTGTGCTGGCACAGAAGGTGAAGTCAGAGTTCCATCAGCTGAATTGGTTGAATTGGTGAATATCCCCTGTCTTCTGGTGGTGGCAGGGTAGTCATAGGATGTAGTGACCTTTTTGTTGGGTCTCACCACAACAATTATGTTATCCTTCTGTACACTCTAAGGTATCACTGGTATTTATGCACCTGGAATGAATCATATACTGTAACCTCAGATTAAAATATTGCAAGACTGGGAGTGGATTGCCTGGTCACTTTCTGGATGATCAGATAGGAGAGGGACTAGCAGTGTACTTGGTTGTCCAATCTATTTGCCAGATAAGTACGAGTTGTACTTTCCTTGTGATAAATAGGGTGTTACAAAGTAATTTAATCTGAAACATATTTGAATGGTTATAGTGTATGCTTGGTATGTATATCTGATACACAGGGAATGATACTTTTTCACATGGGGGAATAAGTACATCAAATGTTAGCTAATAATGAATTTTA
The DNA here is from genome assembly GCA_007922195.1 of Podocnemis expansa. Lineage (NCBI taxonomy): Eukaryota > Metazoa > Chordata > Testudines > Podocnemididae > Podocnemis > Podocnemis expansa. Next base: position 45,068,640 of record ML682005.1, read on the forward strand.
GGAAAAGTTAGATCTCAACAAGGGGTTTTGGAGACACCAGCCATGAGAGCAAAGTTTGAAAGGTACGAGAGTATGTCCACTGAAAAAGCCTGGTTTATTTGTTTATTATTATTTGAATCATACTGTGCCAATGTGGTAGAGCAAAAGTGGTTTATTAGGAGTTTTGAATTTTTAAGTTGTTGTTTTGACTAAAATATTTTGAGAATTGTTGCAAGAAGTTGGTCAGATTTATTCATGGAACTGATGGGTTACTTACATGAGCCTTGACATAAAATTAAAGTTATGCAATAATTCACAGATACAGGAAGTTTCCTGGTAAGTAATTATTTTCAGTCAGTATTATTGGCCATCAACTGTCACTTTATCTCAAGCATCTTGGGTTCAGGGTGAATATATTTGTTAGATCTATGCTCTTCCTGGCTGCTAAAGGGCAGGAGGGGTGTGCTTGGTCTATTTTGGGAGCTGTTGTAAGCATCACTGTGAGGGAGGGCAAAATGCCAGCTTCTCTGAAAGCAGGAATTGTTAGATCCTTTCTCAATAAATCGTTTGCTGCTGACAGATCCCCCAGTTATCACTCTGTCTCTAATCTTCCTTTTGGGGGGGAGTATTGGGGCAAGAAACTCTAACTTGAGTACTCTGGTACCCCACAAGCCCAGTCAGTTTGTTGTTTGGCCAGGGAACAGTACAGAGATTTTATGACTGGTGAAGATCTATTATCTATGATGCTGCGTTTAGATCTGCTGCTGTCTGTGATACTGTTGACCATGAGGCTTTGTTGACCAACTGTTGTTTTGAGCACAAGTGTGGAAAATTTCCAACACAACAGAAAAGCTAAGAAATTCAAGTTTTATTACAAACCCCAATCTGGAGCAAGAGTTCCCAAAACATTTTCTGCATGTGATGTTTCTTTTGGTGAGAACTGACTGAATTTGGCATTAATCTGGTCAATAATTTTTTTATTTTGGGTAGTAATCATGAGAAACCCCATGGATTTTTTTCAATATTGCAATGGTTAATTTACTAGTTCTAGCTGATTTTTGCTTTCAGTTTTTGATTCATTTTAGCAAGCAAATGAAATTCACAGTGAAACTTAAGGGATGCAAAACTTTATGAATTGAAAATTAAACAAGATTTGATAGAACCTAAACCATTACTATTAATCTGGATATTTGAGGCACAGATACCCTAGTAAAGGACATATTAGAAATTTAAATACAGCTGAAAGAATTAAATGAAATTATCTGCATTTTTTTATCTGACATCCATAAAATACCTTGTATATGGGGTGTGTGTATAGTTTACTTAAATAATGACATGGCCACACTCACAGTTATAGCTGCAGCCCAGATCCTCAAAGGTATTTAATAGAGTGACCAATTACCAAGTGAGAAAAATCGGGATGGAGGCTGGAGGGGAATGGGCACATATATAAGAAAACACCCTGAATATTGGGATGGTTCCTATAAAATCAGGACATCGGGTTACCCTAGTATTTGGACACTTAACCTCCATTTTTTCAAAATAAATTTAGTCAATTAAAATATTAATTAATTAATCTTCACAATACCCCTTCCAGGGAGAAAATTCATCACCACCAGTTTATGGATAAGGAAGTCATTATTTACTGATAATTGATGATTGTCTATTAATGGTTTACATCATACTCCAGTCCAGAGAGTGTAACAAGTTCCTAAGATGTCCTGAGAGAACTAGTGCTAGATTTGTAAATCTATATACATTTTGAACAAATGCATAAAATATCATGTATTAGATGATCTCAGTCGTCTCCAGATGCTCATATTCTAACAAAAGATCAGTAGTAATTTACTAAATTGCTTCCAAATCTGTAATTTTCAGACAGCAACACACACATAATGTTTGAATTCGGATGGAAATTGTTAACTCCTGCCTCCTGTCAAATCAAGCTTTTGGGGGAGAACCATGCTGCAGCCACAAACAAGGATGTCGATACTCAATGATTTAAAGGCTTGTCAAGCACCAGAACATTAGAAATTTTTGACCCCTTAAATAGCACAACTGACACTCTCTAGCCACATGCAAGTGAAGGAATGAAGGTTGAGTCCTGCCACTTACATTCTGCTCTTACCTCATCTTCACTCACACTTTTTCTTCATTTTTCTCATCAGACCCCAAAGTAAGGAGACTGAGCAGAGACACAGTCTCTTCCCCATGGTAGGATTACAGTACCTTCTGTAACCACCATATGTGATAACCACATAAGAGCCAGAGGAAAGATTTTTTTCACAGGAACTGTTTTAAGAGATTCCTCCCCTCTCCCAAGTACCATGAAACTCAGTGTAACATACATTTGGCCACACTGTTACACCCACACACATTTACCTGGGCTGCTGGCACACTTCTGCAGTCCCTCTTGTTAGCCACTGGGGGTGCTGGGGTGTAACCCTTCTTCCTTTCTCTGCATTTCCTCAAATGGAGCTTCAGCACTTTGGAAGGAGGAGAGAACAGTATAGCAGGGCAGAAGGAGGAGGGACAGAATAGTGAATGGGAAGGATAGGGGCTGCTCCTCTCTCTCAAATTCTTCCCCATGCTCTCAGTCACCCTCTCAGCTTATGCCAGCCTCTTCCATTGGTCCAACATGGCAATCCCTCTGCCAGACTCCTTCCCACAACAGTTTCCTACCTCAGTAGCCCACGAATACCTCTGTTATCTCCCACAGCCGCCCTGGATGTGAGTTCCCTATCTTCATGGATCAGAGGAAGTAGGATTTACTCTCATGAAAGCTCATGCGATAAATAGATTTGTTAGTCTTCAAAAAGTGCCACCAGACTCTCTGTTGTGCTGAGCTAGACTAACACAGCTACCCCTTTGGAACTTGTCATTGCAAGAGTGCTGTATGACTGTATATAAGTACATATGTAACAGAAAATGTGCCAGAAGGTGGCATTCAAGAAAATACACATGTGCGGTCTATTATGGGTTTTGTAGAATGAGTAAACTTCACTGCTAGTGTGCATGGCAAATGGCTTCCTTTGAGCAGCTCTTTACATCAGTTTTTAACCTCTGGTACCTCCTTAACCCTCTGCATTTGAACTGTGTGGTGAATAGGTTATCTCCCCCGTATCTGTTCAATGGTTTCAGAGGAACCCTGAAGGGCAATTCTCTGCTCTGTTTAAAGCAGATAATGCAACCGAAACGGTCCTTTTAAATGTGACCCAAGAGTAGCTGCTGTGGTGGCCAAGATTGCGTACCTCGCATCTCTTTGGAGGTGGAAGGCTCCAAAGCAGCAGCACTAGGACATCACCGTATCACCACTGCACAGCATTTAACAAATAAGCATAGGGAGAGCTAAACCACATTACAGGGCCCCACCTATGCCACACAGAGCAGGAGAATGGTAATGCCAAGCTAGTGGTGGAGCCTGCAGTTGACTAGTTGATTTCTTCTGCATTTCACTTGATCAAGAACTGGCTTTGTGAAATGCCTATGGAAGGAGAGGGAGCAAGCATGCAGTGATGCTTACAAGCAGGTAATGTCACACTGAGTAAAAATTGGCACCTAGGAAAGCCAGGGCTCTGGCAGAACTGCATTTTTTTAAATGGCCTTAAAAATTTCAATCAGCTTAGCTTTCAATCAAAGCTTCATTCTGCATACCTCAAATTTATGTCTAACAGGCTGCTTGGAAGGCAGGAAAATTTGCTAGGCATGGAACTGAGCCTCTGCATAATGAGGTTTTTGACTAGAAGCATAACAATGGTAAGTTTGTATTATCTATACATAATTTCCACTAATTTATGTGCTGATATCAGTTAAATATATCAGTTGTACACATTTAAAATTATGGTGCTGTATTCAACAGCTGAGGTATTTTTATGGTAATAGGTTTAAGGACACAAACAGTTCAAGTTATGCACATCTCCTGTGGAAAATATCTCCCACTGAAAAGTGAGCATTCCAGAGGGTTAGTAGAGGAACGTAACCATCAGGCCCCAAGCTTGTGGGACCCAAAGTGCTACATTTCTGAGGGGATGGCTGAAGGAGCGTCCTTAGAAGTATGTTTTCAACGTAGTGTGAGAACTGAAAGCAGCCTCTCTGCCTGCCATTGGAAAAATCTGTGACACTGGTAAAAGATGGAAGTTTCCCTATTAGTAGCCTGTGCAAGGACTTGGGTTATTTGATACATTATATTGTCACATGAAAACAAAAAAGTGGATGAAATTTTTATTATTGCAAGTTTCATACAGCTCGCAGCAAAGCAAAATACCAATTTGTAATATACTAAAAATAAAAAATAACATGACTAGGTGCCTCTTTAGTGTTGCTATAAATAAAGGTTAAATAAATAAATTCTTTGTACTTTTTTAAGGATCAGGTCATCTATGTTTTACACCCCCTTGCATTTATTTTCATTCCATTCTGTAAGTTCACCCATCTTTGAAGCATCTGATGAAGTGGGATTTTCTCCCATGTCAGCTCATGCGAAAAATAAATCTGTTAGTCTTAAAATGCCACACGACTCCTTGGTTTTTTTGCTGGACTAGACTAACACGGCTATCCCTTTGGAATTTGAGAAGAAACCATAAGAATTTTTGTAAAAAGATTGTTTTTTTTCTGCCCAGTTCTAAGAATAATTGCTTATATAAGGAAACAAACAAGGTGTCCTGTGGCACTTCTAAAGAGTAACAGTCATACTATTCATTTCATATACTCACTGGAAGTGCTTGTTATAAGGTTTAGGCGCTGATATAATGTGGTTGTTTAGTAACTTTATGATCCATCCTCCTCTTATGACAGAAAAGTTGATATGTTCATAGATTTAGGAACATCAGGGATTTTTGCATATTTGATTTTAGCCCAGAAGTGAGGTCCAATGCATGCATAGAAAAATAATCTGACTTGATCACATTCACATCTCAGATTTTGGATTTCCATTAGTTTGCTGTAAGTATGTAATAGCTACAGAGTAAACCACCCAACAAAAATAGTTTTATTAAGGTCAAAAATTTATTCTAGGCAAGGGTGTGTGCATATATATGTGTTTTAGTGTATATAGTATGCAGCTAAAACTTTATACATTTACAAAGAGAAAAAGAATTGCTTGCTTGAGAAAGTTCTAGATTTGGAGAAGTGTAAAATCAGCACAAACTGTAGTTTTGGCAATAAAGGTTTTCTTAAAAATAATAAACTGATCCAGTGATGGTATGGAAATTTCACTGTTTTTAGTGCCAGGGAACTATGGTTGTTGCATATGTGTATAATTAGCATGATTGTGTGTGGTAGTCTATATAAACCTATAGTGGAAACCTTGTTTGCATTCTGTCATTTGGCACAGATGCCAGCATTTTAAATGTTCATTGCTGGTTCCACTTAATATTTTACTAGAATCATAGAATCATAGGGTTGGAAGGGACCTCATAGGTCATCTAGTCCAACCCCCTGCCAGAGGCAGGAGCACTCCCACTAAACCATCCCAATCATGGTTTTGTCCAGCCAGGCCTTAAACACCTCCAAATATTAGCAAAATTATCAAGCACACTTACTGATTGGCACATAGTGTTGAACTATAACATTTCCCTTATCTCCTCTCATCCTTTGTTTAAATTTCCAGTTTACATTTGTTCTTACTGACAAGACTTGCTTAATTTTGGACCTATTCCTTTTAATTTTTTTTCTTAGACATGATCATTGTCATTCTTAGATGAACTCTTTCCAGTCTTTCCTATAACAAAATATACCTGCCATCCAACATATCTCTTTTCCACCCACCCATTAAAAAATGCTGTGGTGCACAGATGTTACAATTTGCTAATCACAAAGAAAACATACCTTCACTGTAGTAATGTTACAGATGTTTGTCTGCTCTCTAAATGATCTTCTATTTTTCTAGAATTGTGTATAAAATTGAATCACTAAGTATGAGTTGGCATTCTGAAATAAGCAATGGTGTTAAAAAAAGCAGTGCAGAGTAATAGCACGCACATGTGCGCGCGCGCGCGCACACACACACACACACACACACACACACACACACACACAAAGTCCTTATAAAAGCTTAGAAGAGGCCAGAAGTGTCACAGAGATTTAAAAGAAAACATAACCTTCATTTATGAAAAGGAGTTCATGGTTCACCCTACAGTCAAATGGGGAAACAAAAAAGCAATAATATGTACCCGAAGGGTGTGAGAGGGGAGAAACAATTGTTTCCTCTTCCTACCGCTTCCTTCCATTGAGGGATCTGAGAAGTGATATGAGAAGGGCATTTTAGAATAAAGACATTGCTCTGATGACAAATACAAATGAAATAAAATTGGCACAAGGCTTTGATGCCAGAACCTGAATGAAGAGCTGAGACTTGGCAATGCACTAGTTTAATACACCAGAGGAATAGAACTAGAATAATTTTCCATACAGTAAGATGAAAAGATGAAAGACGAAGTATAGCAAACATAGAGAGTAAAATAGACTTTTCGGGCTATATAAATTTTCTTTTTGCACCAAAGTTGACCCATAAACATACAAGTGAACTAAAACTCTGTTATTAACATTTTCCAGAAAATTTGCCTCGCTTCATTTTCCCCCTTTATGAAACAAAAACTTCAAGCACTATGTGATGCTACATTGCAGAATTGATCCTTGGGTCCTGGATGTGAGGGGCCAATGTCTTTTGTAGTTTCTGAGTGATTTCCTCTGGCTGAAATGTGTGTTAACAGACTGCAGAAAGCAGCAATCAGCCCTGTTTGGCCAAAGCTAGGTCACCAAAACACTCAGCTGGCCCTTTGAGTGGTAACGTATCAGGGAAGAGGGGAGGGGAGTGTCACACAGGCCACGTCTACACTGGTGGTGGCAAATTCGCTGCCATTGAATTGATCTTTCAAGACTAACTTAGCATCAGTTAAGACCTGCTAAGTTGATCTGGAAAACAACTTAATAAAACCATCCCCTCAAAGGGCATAGTGCTGTGTTGATGGGAACGCATTTCCTGTTGGCACAGTTCAATGAAGATGCTGTGCTGAAAGGAATTAGGAAGTCAATGGCTATGTCTACACTGGAGGCTTAAGTTGACTTGACCTGGCATAAGTGGACTTACGCAACCCTGTTGCCAAATTTAGAATTTATTAAGTCGACTTAAGCACTTGCTTAAGTTAGGCTCCACGCCACTTGCTGGTAGCTGGATCAGGTCCCAGCCCCTTGCCACCGCTGCCTGTGGAAAGCAGCTTGGAGCCAGATCCAGTTTCCAGACGCTTGCTGCCAGTGGCAGGACACAGCCAATGAGAATTATGCGGACTACTCTGCATAGCTTGCATAATTCCCGTTTAGCTGCTGAATTTTGCTGCCAGTGTAGAGTTGGCCATACTTTGTAGTTTTTGTAGGCTGAGATTACACACATCAGGAGTGCCATGCATTGCTCTGTTTCTGGCCCTCTCCCAGCTCCCTTCTGTTTCAAAGACTCACTGAAACTTCCCCAACCCCCTGCCTCAGGTACTGGGATCAGTGTATCCCTCATTCACTCACCTGTCTTCCCCCAAGCCAGGGCTCTCCATGTGTCCCCCAAACACAGACCGGAGTCCCTTAACCACATCCCCACTAAGAATTCTGTGTTTCTCGCCTTTTCACCTCACATTCTAAAGTTCCCCATAATCAGCCCCAAAGCAGAGGTTCTGTGTTCACCCCACCACTCATTTCCCCATTCTTCCCTTCCCCTATAGCTGGGTCAACCCATATCCAATGTTCCCTCTAAGGTTTGACGGCTTGTGTGCAAAATTTTCAACCCGTGTGCAAAACTTTTTCTGAATAAAATTTTTGTGCAACTTCACATGATGGAAATTATTTAAAAATATAGAACAATGAACAATTAATGTTATTTAAATTGTTTTTATTAATAATTTGAATGTATTCTATGCTTATTTAACATTTTGTCTCATCAGTTCTTCAATCCTGTTTGTCTGCCTTTGTCGGCTTTCCAAAATGTATAAACACATAAAAAAGTTAAAATTAAAGCAATTAACTTGCCTCTCATTTTTCATTTTGCACAGCAGCCCATTTTACAATTTTTAAAAAATGGTCCTAAATTGTTCCTAGCCAGTTCAAATGTGACCCTTTACTTGTTTTACTTAATTGGTCACTATTACTAATCTTGATCACAGTATACTTTATTCCTTCATTTTATTAGTGTTTGCTATATAATTTTTCCCCAGTTTAACCCTTCCCTAAGGAGCAACAGGCCAAAAGGTAAAAAAAAACAACCCAGGGCTTGACCCTGTGATTACAAATCTGTTATTCTACCAACTGAGCTACAGGCATTCCATATATAAAAACTTCTAGGCATAAAGGATAACTGTGTACTCCACTGCCCCTTGATCCCATCCCCCCCAAACTGCTCTTTATTCCATGTGTGCATCTGTGCAGCAAACTCTTAACATCAGGATGGTGGGTTCCAGCACTGTGCCCCCCCAGTCTACTTATCAGAAGTAAAAGGCTGGACAATCACCTGTTTTTGGAATGCCTGAGGGAGGAAGGACATGAAGGTAAAAAGGAGCCCTTGGATAGCTAGCAACTCCCCCCCCCCAGCCAATCCTCAGTGGGGCTTCAGGCCTGTCCCCCTGCCCATCTTCAGCTGCTCTCCCACCCTGCCCCCTCCGCCAGTTAATCCTTGGCCATGGTTAAGGCCTGTCCCCCCCACTCCTCATCCAATCCTCAACCACTTTGCCAGACTAGGGTTACCGGGTACCAAAGCATGGAAAGGACGACAGGGGAGTACAAAAAGGAGGATGTTGGAGGACACATATGCATCTGGGACTCCACCCGGGCCCCCTTCATCCACCCAGCCAATGCTCCCCCACAAATGCTTGCCCCATTGATCACCCAACTCCAGGGAAATCTGTCTAGCCCCTAGTTACAGCATGAGATTAATTGCAAGAACAGAGGCTCAAGAATATCAAATGAATGGCTTAAGTATTTTTCCTCTTCACATTAAAGTAACCGCAAAGCCAACCACTTGAAGGAGTCACAAAACTAAGTATTGAATGTTTATATCAAGGTGCAAGGAGAATCACACTGCAGAACTCCTATCCAGACTGATGTTTTTACATTGTGAGTTGCAAACGGCAGCACACCGCCAATAAATTTAATGTAGTAATTATGGACAAGATTAAAATCAGTTTTAACACAGTAAGTTCCTTCACAGAATTCACTCATTGTTTGACACACAGAGGGATGGGCCCTTGACTACATGAAGCCTAACAGAATTTGAGTTGTTGGCTTCGAAAGGAAAAGTAATCTCTGTCAGCAGTATTCTCCCCATGACTTGAAATTAGGGGTGTGGTGCAGGGGGTGCTCACTCATTTGCTCTAACACTGTTACTAGCCAACAACTAGGGGGTATAGGCGGAGTGTACAGAAATCCCTGTCTAGCCTCAGTTTTGAGCCTCACTGTGCAGTATTTTTAAAAAATCACAGACAAGCTCTTTAGATTTTATACACTCAGGAAAGGAGAAATGAGAAAAAATGAGATCTGCTGGTTTTTATGTACAGACCTACCTGAAACATAACCTTTTACCTAAAATGCAAATGTCTGGAAACATCATATCCTACTATGTCTGCCATAAACCACAGATGGATATATATCTATTTTATGACCATTGACATTTTGTTTGCTTTTATGTGAAATACACATCAAATGCGGCGGGGGGGGGTATGAAGTAGAAGTTTGTGACTATCAAATGCTCCACCCAAGAGGACAGCACCTATTCTTGAATGCAATGATCAGTTTTTTCCTAAATATAACAAAATAAAAATAACCATAGAGTATATAGGCAAAAGCAAGCTGCTTGTTTTCTATGATTTGATAAACTAACAAAGGGACAAATATTGCAATCCTTACTCCATCAAATTTCCCACTGACTTCATTTAAAGCATAGGATCAGGCCCAGCCCAGCAGCTACTTTAGAATGGATAATACTTTCATATCTGTGTATCTTACTAAAATTTAAGGACACATCTATAGTGGACTAATCTCTTCTTGGAAAGGAGAAACAAACTGAAAAAAAAATCACACTGGGAAAAGGAAAATCTTACAGATTCAAAGCTCCTCACAACCAAAAGTGAACTTTGTTGGCCCTCTAAACAAAAGATTTGTTGTCAAAAGCCAAAGTTCATTAGCAGGAATAAAGATCTGGCTTAGCCCAGCCCTTAGAGAAAGAAACCTCCCCAGAAACTAAGCAAAGCAGGAAGCAAAGAAGGAGTCACAGGTTTCTCTCTGGGCACTTCAGAGATCCATCAAGGTGAAGAAAAGCCCCAACCCCACCAAAAAATAAGATCAAACCTCCCCCAAAATCAAGTGCAGGGAAAGGGGAGAGGACCTGAGCTGGAACCTGGAAAGAAGCCCGGGGTGAGGAGCCAAAGCAACAAAGCGAAACCACGTGTAGCGCTGCAGCATGCCTGGAGCAGGGAGGAGGGCAGGGCAAGGAGGAGCAGTCTTAAAGCGATACACCACTCCTCCGCTTCTTGGCTGAGCCTCAGCAGCTCTGTCGGGCTGTCCCAGCCAGTCCTGCCCCTCCCCGTGCGCGGGGACTGGAAACCCCTGCGCGGGGAGGGGTTTCTTATGTGCGTGGCCGCGCAACCGCGCACCTTAGAGGGAACAGTGCCTATATCCCCCTCACTAGTGTCCTGAGTTTTCCTTACTCCCACCATAGCAGGGTTCCTTTTTGCTGGGGCCCTGGATGCACATCTGTTATCTCATCTCACCCCTCTTCCCATTCCAGTATCCCCCATCTCCATCACACGACAGGAGCTCCCCGTAGACCTATGTTGCCCATGCCAGGCACTTTTTGTGCACCCATATTCCCACTTCCCCCCCCGCTAACAGCTCTATGCATGCTCTTTCTTGCATAGCAAGGTCTCCCCGATCTCCCACTCAGCCAGTGCTCCGTATGCCCCGTTTCCCTAACTCCTGTGAGCCAGGTCCTGTGTGCATACCCTCAGGCCCTTCTTCTTCCCCCTTACCATCATTCTTTTTGTCTAGAAGATAAGTCATTCACAATTTCAACGTGTTTAAACTCTCTTGGGAAGATGAGCAAGAATGAAATGGAGTATTATTGGCTGGATGGCATTAATGGGTGCCGTTAACCATTTTGCTGATCTATAGACTATTCCAGAGGTGCTTAATGCTATGACCCTCCTAATCAGATGACAAGAGGCTCTATATCTCCCATTTTTCCTCTTTAAGTTATGTTTATTGCCCCCCAAATCATTAGGGGTCTTCCCATTAATGCCTAAAACATTCCCTGAAGTTTTGGAATTGATCACATGTAACATTAAAAATTTTTGCATTACAGACAGAAAATTCTGCTGAGTTGAGCATAAGACCTTTGCAAGCTCGGGGGGCGGGGGGGTGAGAAGGAGCTCCTGAAAGATTTTCTATGCACTAACAAAAAAAAGCACCTCACCTCATCATTGCACATATGCTGCCCACCTAATCCAAAAGTCTTAAACTTAAATTGTGAACTCTTTGTTACAGGTACCATCTTTTCATTTTGTTTGTATAACACCTAGGACAATGGGACCAGGCCAATGAGTGGGGCATGTATGTGCTATCATAGTACAAAAAGGGTATGTCCACACATAGGCTTAAAGCGAAACAATACTGGTTGTTTCACTGAAAAAAAATTAGGTCCACATGACGTTTTGCTGTTTTGATATGACGAGCTCCATCATATCAGAACAACAAAACTTGAATCAAAATGTTAAAACCTACTAGGAAATCGAAAGAGCTGTTGAATTGAAATGTTTGTTTCGAAACAATGCCATTTGGAGGCGTTGTTGTGAAACAACATTGCTTCAATTAAATGGCTTTGACCTTCCTCCCAGGGTGCATGGCACCCTGGAAGGAAGGCCTGCCCCCTCAGGCCCCTGGCCATAGGGGTTGAGGGGGGGCAGGGGCAGGAATCACAGGGTGCCCCTTATTCCCCTCTGCTGGCTGGGCGGCAGGGGACTGGACTGTGGGGCACCCCTAATCCCACGCCACTGGCCTGGTGGCGGGGGAAGGGATGTCGGGACACCCCCCATCCTTGCTGCTGGCCAGGCGGTTGGGGAGGGATCGCAGGGTGCCCCTTATCTCCACCACTTGCAGGACAGTGGGGGACTGGATTGTGGGGTGCCTCTTATCCCTTGCCACTGGCCGGGTGGCAGGGGAGTGATCGTGGGGCTCCCGGCAACCCCCGCTGCTGGCTGAGTGGTGGGGGAGGGATGCCTCTGTGCCAGGCATCTTCCACCCTTGGCCCTGCGGCAGGGGCAGGGATCCCAGCATGCCTGGCGGGGCGCACTGGGATCCCTACCCCCATCATGTGGCCAAGGTCGGGGGATGCTGGGTGCAGGGGCATCCTTCCCTCGCTGCCCAGCCAGTGGTGGGTGATGCTGGGTACCCCACAATCGCTCCCCTGCTGCTCAGCCAGCGGCAGGGGATGCAGGGTGCAGGGGGTTCCCTTCCCTGGGGGCTTTTTTCCCCTGCCTGGCTCTCCAGGTGAGAGCCAGTCAGGGGATTGGGTGGCAAGATGGACTTGCCAGGAGGCCGTGTTGCCATACCTCCTAGAGTGCCCCCTCCCAAATTGAACTAGCAAGTCCTGTGTCCAGACATGCTAGTTCGATTTGGGTTTTATTGGTGTCGACCTTTTAAATCCACTTTACTTAAATCAATTTAACTATTTTTAGATCGATTTGGTTAACTCAATTCAAGTAAAATCGATTTAAGTGACTGTGTGTGGACATAGCCATAGTGATTGGGTAAAAAAGCAATTTGATTTGTATGAGGATGTTTCTACTATTTATCATCAGGAAAGTGTGAAAGAGAAAGACTACACTTATTGGTTTCTGATTTTTTTCAGGCTTGTATAGCTCATATACCACTTCAGTTTGGTTTTAAAAAACAAAACAAAACTAAAGCATTTTGGTGAGTCTGCATTTATAATATACTTTCAAAAATCCTGGTTATTTGAAGAAAAAATATTAAATTGTTGAAAAGTAATCAATTATCAACTATTGTTTATATATTGCACTCTATATTGCCATTTTTTATATTTAAATAATTTAATATTTATAGCAAGTTTTTCAAGCTGCTTGGGCATATATAAAGCAATGAGTTTCAAATAACTGCTTTTTCTATGGAAGAAATTTATATAAGCCTTTGCTTTCCAGCACCATCTCTCTAGCCCTTTTGACAAACTCTAATATTTTACTTTTAAATGGTGGTAACTTACTTCTGTATAAAACACTACCAGTTGAAGAGAACATTTTAAAAATCCTTTCCCATGAACAGAGCAAGATATAAACAGGGTGTATTTAAAGCAGTAATCCAAGTTCACAAACTCTTTCCTTGTCTTTACTCAGATCACATGAATCATAGAGTTGGAAGAGACCTCATGACGTCATTTTGTCCAGCCCCCTGCTAAAAGCAGGACCACTCCCACTAAATCAGGGGTCTCAAACACATGGCCTGCGGGCCGCATGCAGCCCCTAAAGCTATTTCCTGCAGCCCACAGCAACACTATTGTTACCAATATTTGCAATATCGTTCTATGAAAGGTTTCAGTGGTACGGTCCTCAGGCTAATGTATTAATCCTCATGCAGCTCTGTACTAACCCTCATGCGAACCCTCGTGGTGATTTGAGACCCCTGCACTAAATCATCTGAGCCAGGGTTTTATCTAACCAGGCCTTAAATGTTTCCAAAGATGGAGATTCCACCACCTCCCTATATAACCCATGCTTCACCACCCTCCTAGTAAGAAAGCTTTTCCTGGTATCCAACACTGACTGCCCCCGCTGTAGCTTGAAACCACTGCTCCTTGTTCTGTCTTCTGTTACTACTGAGAACAGCCTAGTTGAAGTTCAACAAGTAGTTAAAGGTTGCTATCAAATCTCCTCTCAGTCTTCTCTTCTGCAGACTAAATAAGCCTAGTAGTTCCTTCAGTCTCTCCTCGTAAGTGATGTGCCCCAATCCCCTAATCATTTTTGTTGCCCTCCACTGGACTCTTTCTAATTTGTCAACATCCTTTTCATAGTGCAGAGCCCAAAACTGGCCACAGTATTTCAGATGTGTCCTCACCAGTATTGAATCCAGGGGAATAATCATATCCCTCGATCTGCTGACAACACTCCTACTGATGGAGCCCAATAAGCTATTGGTTTTTTTGGCCACAAGAGCACATTGTTGACTCATATCCAGCTCCCTATCCACCATAATGCCCATGTCCTTTTCTCCAGTGCTACTACTTAGCCAATCAGTTCCCAGTCTGTAGCAGTACACGGGATTTTTCTATTCTATGTGCAGGACTTTGCCTATGTCCTTGCTGAACGTCATGAGATTTCATTTGTCCCAATGCTCCCATTTGTCTAGGTCTCCCTGAATCCAGTCCCCGCCATCCAGCTTGTTTACCATTTCCCCCCAGCTTGGTGTCATCTGCGAATTTACTGAGCGTACAATCTATCCCTTCATCCAGATCATTAATGAAGACATTGACCAGAACTGGCTGCAGGACCGGCTCCTGGGGCACTCCTTTAGGTACTGGTTGCAAATTAGACATTGAGCCCTTGATCCCTACTCACCGAGCCCAATGATCTAGCCAGCTTTCTATCCACCTTCTGGATCCATTCTTCCAAACCACAGGCTGTGTTCTCACACAGCCAGTTATTTCGATATGGTTGTTTCGCAACAACCGTATATCGAAATAACCCTTATTTCGAAACAACTTATTTCG
>ML682005.1:45083767-45198886 GCA_007922195.1 Podocnemis expansa
ACGGCCTTGTTTCGAAACAACCGTGGCGAAACAACGTTGTTTCGACCACGGACTAGGTTTAACTTGTTTCGAAACAATGTGGTTGTTTCGAAACAATGGCTTCCGTCGTTTTGAAACAACCGTGCGTCGTGTGAACAGCCTAAATCTTATTTCGAAACAACCCCTGTTGTTTCGAAATAAGAGGGCTGTGTGAACACAGCCATAGTTCCTTACCTTCCTGACAAGAATGCTGTGGCAAACTGTATCAAAAGCTTTGCTAAAGTTGAGGTATATCACCTCAACAGCCACTCCCGCATCCACATATGCAGTCATTATATCATAGAAGGCAATTAATGTGGTCAAGCACTATTTGCCATTGGTGAATCCATGCTGACTGTTCCTGATTATTCTATGTTCCTCCAAGTGTTTCAGAATGGATTCTTTGAGGACCTGCTTCATGATTTTTCCAGGGATTGAGATGAAGCTGATTGGTCTGTAATTCCCTGGGTCCTCCTTTTTTCCTTTCTTGAAGATAGGTACTATATTTGCCTTTTTCCAATCATCTGGGACCTCCCCCATTTGCCTTGAGTTTTCAAAGATAATGACTAGTGGCTGTGCAATCACATTGGCCAACTCCCTCAGCACTCTTGGATGCAGTTTATCTGGCCCCATAGATTTGTGTATGTCCAACCTGTCCAAGTAATCTCTAACCTGACCTTCCATCACCAAGGGCTGCTCTCCTGCTCTCCATTCTATGTTATGCAGTGTAGCAGCCTGGGAGCTAACCCTGCCTGTGAAAATGGAGGTTAAAAAAAGCATTGACTATCTCAGCCTTTTCTGCATCATCCACCACAAGGATATCTGCCCCATTCAGTAAGGGACTTACACCATCCCAGGTTCTCTTCTTGTTACTTACATACTTGTAGAACCCCTTCCTGTTGTGAGGCAGTTCTAGAGGCTGGGCACTTCTTGTGCTTAACAGCCAAAAAGTGGGGGCAACTGCATGGGTTTTGTATTTGCATGAGCACAATTAGGTATTAGCATAGTCTCATTGGGTGGGTGCAGGGCATGATAGTAAATTTTATGTGGGTTGATTTGAGCACAACTCTGTCAATGCCTGTATTTTAACTGAGGAGGGAAACATAATATTGGCTTTTTCACAATATGCTATCCTTTGATTGTATAAACTCTGTTTAGTCTATTTAGTGGAAAAGTCACCATCAGCAACAAAGAACTGGAAAGAGTAAGCCTCAGGCCCTGCTTCACTCCTCCCCCACTGTTAAAAGCTAAACTTCATGGTTGGCTCCTTGTAGAGCCTTTTCTTTTGCTATTTTGATCAGAGGAGCTGTTTATGGTGTCTTGAAGAGAACAGCTGAGATCCCCTCTAAGAACTGAAATCAATGGGGACAGAGGGTGGAGCCAGTGGATGGTGCAAATGGCTAGTAGAGAATTGGAGAGCATGAGTGACCAGCAGCTAGAGCCATCAACCAGCAGAGGCCCAGAGAGTGTGAGTGACGAGTGGGCAGAGCCATTGGATGGTGTGAGCGGTCAGTTGAGGGCCAGACAGTGTGAGTGACCAGTGGGTGGAGCCAGTGGACAGCTGGCATGAGCGACATTCTTTACACACACTGGGGTGTAGTGAGTGCTTAACTGGGTTTTGTGAGAATCCTGTTCTGCACTGATTCTCCAGATCAGTGCTGGTTTTGATATTGTGTCTATGCATTCTTTTATGCTACTATTAAAAGTCCTGTATATTACACTCAGACTTGTGCTTGCAAGTGGGGAAGCATTACCCCTCTAGGGTGCCCAGGGAATAGTGTGTCATTTCCCAGAAGACTGGGTGGGGGCTCAAGTCAGTTGGTGCTGTAACATTATTTGGAAACCCCTAGTTATAGAACTTGGCCCTTGCTCCGCCATCTTGCCCTGGCAGAAGGGTTACACTGTCATCTTCACATCCCATGCTAGCTGCAACTGCAGTTGCCCTTTGGCCTTTCTGATTTTATCCCTGCAGGCCCAAGAAATATCTTTATATGCCTCCCTAGACATCTGTCTATGTTTCCACTTTTTGTAAGCTTCCCTTTTGTGTTTTAGGTCACTGGAGATTTCTTTGCTAAGCCATGCTGGGTGCTTTCCATGTTTGCTGTTCTTTCTGCACATCTGAATGGTATCATCCTGTGCCCTTAGTAAGGTTTCTTTAAAATACAGCCAGCTGTCTTGGATGCCTTTCCCTTTCAGATTAGCCTCTCAAGGGATCCTGCCCATCAGTTCCCTGAGCCAATCTACCTTTCTGAAGTCCAGGGTCTGTGTTCTGCTTCTTTCCTTTCTTCCTTTGACCAGGATTCTGAACTCTCCCATCTTATGGGCACTGCTGCCCAGGTTACCATTCACTTCTACTTTCCCAATCAATTCTTCTGTTTGTGAGCAGTAGGTCAAGAGGTGCAAGGCCCCTAGTTGGTTCCTCTAGCATTTGTGCCAGGAAATTGTCCTCAGTGCTCTCCAAAAACTTCCTGGATTGTCTGTGGACTGCTGTATTGACCTCCCAGCAGATGTCAGGGTAATTGAAGTCTTCCATGAGAACCAGGGCCTGTGATCTGGAAACTTCTGCTAGTTGTCCATAGAAAGCCTCATCTACCTCCTCCTGCTTTGGTAGTCTATAGCAGACACCCACCACAATATCCCCCTTGTTGCTTTCCCCTCTCAGTGTAACCCACAGACTTTCTACTTGCACACTTCCACTTCCATAATGGAGCTCTGAGCAGTCATATAGTGCTACTCCTACACCTCTTCCTTCCTGAACAATTTATATGCATCCATGGCAGTGCTGCAATCATGCAAGCTATCCCACCACATCTCTGTTATTTCAATTATATCATAGTTCTTTATCTGTGCCAGTATTACCAGTTCTTCCTGCTTGTTTCCCAGGCTCCTTTTATTTGTGTACAGGCACCTAAGATAGCAGGCTGATTGTTCTACTTTCCCCTGCAGATTGTCTTTCCTGTTGCATCTTCCTTCTTGAAGTTTCTCCCGGTGTCCTCCTTGCCTACTCACCTCACGTACTATGGTTCCTTTAGGACACATAAGACCCTGATGAGATTTCCCTGCCTGAGTTCTGACTAGACTTTCTTTTATCCCTACTGTTACAGTCCTTGCTCCCCCCAAGTTCCATCCCTTCCCCCAGGTCTCCCTCACTGTGACTTGCCAGTGGGTTTTGGTCACCTTCCCCCTTCAAAACCTAGTTTAAAGTCCTTCTCATTAGGTTAGCTAGGCTGTATCCAAATGAGCTCTTTCCCTCTTCTCCTTAAGTGGAATCCACCTCTGCCTTGCAGTCCTTCTTCCTGGAAGAGCATGCCATGGTCAAGGAAGCCAAAACCCTACTAGTAACACCATCTTTGCAGCCAAGCATTCACCTCCAGGATGAATCTGTTGCTGCCCAGGGTCTGACCTTTGACCAGAAGGATCAAAGAAAATACCACCTATAAATCAAACTTCAGTTGCCTTTCAGAAAGTGCTTTATAACATTCCAAATCCCATAATGCTATGCAACACATGACTATAAAAGAAAAAAACAAGCCCCTTCTCCCTCTTTTTTTGGGAGGTGGGCAGGGGGTGATAGAGGGAGAAAGAGAAAGAGGTCTGTTTTAGCCCATGCTTTAAATTTCTGTTGATAGGAGACACTGTTTAAGTAACAAAAATCTAGAAACATAATTTCCTTGTTTTACTGCTAAATTATTTATCTCTGTCCTACCTCAACCCAAGTGTGCAAACTGTAACTGATTGTCTTTAGAAGTAGGCTCTTCAGGCCATTTAGCTCCTAATTAATGCATAGGAAGGTGGATGGGTGTTCTTGGTTAAGCAGCTCACTAGAACCAAATATGTATTTCTTTCTAAAGAAAAGACTTCCTTTTCCACTTAGTTATAGCCCTTTCTGGGGCAGGACTTTGCCAAGTTTTTAAAGTTTCTGTTGATATTGTCCCTTTAGAGATACTGTTCAGTGAGTCTGAGTTGTCATGGGGAATACTGTGATACATTAACATTGCCCTTTAGAAGTTCTAGTATTAGCAAATAGGCTCTGATCAGTTATCTACACTTCACTCATTTCCAAGAGGCTTGTTTAATGAAGCAGCAGGCAGTGAGCTTAAGATGTGAATTCCTTTCAGGTGGCACTGTCTGGAGTAAAACACAGTTCATGGGATTTATTCTGGCATAAGATTTGCCTTTAAGTCATTAGTTCACATCTAGCTCAGGCTAGATATAGCCAACACATGGTAACTCTTGATGCCTATATAGCAAAGTATGTGAAAGTAGAGGGTGGTCTCAGTCCAGCTCCACTGGCAGTTAGCCACATTGGAAGAAATATCCTCACAGGTAGTACTAATTGTCTCAACAGAGAAGCCAGGCAATGAATGAATGACTGACCAACCTTTTTATCTTACATACAGTATTATGGGGACATGTTGGTGAGGAAAGCAACACTTCACAAGCAATCCATTTATGGATTATAATGTATTGGGTTTTTTTGAGTAGCCTATTATATACAGTGGCTTTACTGCAGCTGATCTGCCTCCTACCTCCCTTCCTTGATACAGGACCTTGGTGGAGTCTGGAAGAAGGAGAAGATTGCCTAGCAGGTCATTGAGTTAAGAACTGTGGTTGCTGATGGCTTTTTATTGACATTCTTTTTATTCAACCCACATCAGTGAGAGTTTGTGTTAAAGTCTGACCTGCTATTCTGGGTGCCTTCAGTGCTATCTATGCTGATGTAATTCACAACCAAGACACCAAAAGCCCTCATGTGAACATGAAGGCCACACCCTGGCTTCCACCACACAGTTTGGAGAGTGACCCTATCAACTATCCATCTCCCTGTAGGGTTCAGACCTCTTCTGGAAGCCTCAGAAGCTACTATTCTTCCTGCTCCTCTAAAGAGATAGAAACAACAGGTTGTCATCTTGACTGGCACCAACAATAACATCAGTTCATTCAAAGCACTGGATTGGTTGAGATAAAAATCAAAATATATTTATTCAATCAAAAGGAGAGAAGGTTTAAGTGAGTTAAAGCATAAGAGATAAAGACAGAAAGGGCTACAAATGAACAAAAGTAAAAATGTGTTTCCATATGGCTGAGATTTAACAAGCTGCAGTCTTTGCTCAAGGTAGTTTACCCACCAATCTTCCTTTTCCCGCAATGGCTATCCAGCTCTCAGTCAGGATGTGGATAGAATCTGAGGCTCTGGTTTTTCTTATCTCCTCTGGTGAAGGATCATTAGGTGCCTATATAAAAAAGTCATGAATATCTGCATTGTCCCTATAAAATTGAGACATCTGATCACCCTGTTATGTGATCTCTTTCTCCTCACTTACTTTTCTGAGGGTTTTGTTTGCTAGTCATGCAAATGTACTCTGCGTTGTCTATGGTAACACCTTATTCAATTTACATGAAAGACACATGCAAGCAAGCAAAACTGCATTCCTTCATCTGGAAAACCTCTGATTATCCACGGCCCTGACATGACTGGTTTCAAACAATTTTAGTCATAATTCCAGCACATCTGTATAATCCTTTATCTAGGGTTTACTGTAGATACATCATGCAAGAATATTAAGCAGTTAGCTTTAGGTTTCCGGTGATATATTACATTGGTGGGGATATATACCTTTTAGTTGTATTTCATGACAAACACATGCTGTGGTGAGCATGTGAGCCCTGATGAGTTCCTGACAATAGAGAACCACCAATAGTCCTGTGTATTGCATGGTTACTGGGTAAAAACAAAGCAGATGAACACAGAAGTGGGTAGAGGCAGGAGATGATTGAGGTGTGTAATTTAGTTCTATGTTTTTCTTCAGAGATATCACTGACATATTTATATGGTAGTAAAAAGGGCTAGGAACCTTTTCTCTTAAATTTAGAATAGAATAGAAAGAATCACAGGGTTGGAAGGGACCTCATAAGATCATTGAGTCCAACCCCCTGGGGCTTGAACCTAGGAGCTTCTGCATATTAAGCAGCGGTGCTAGCTATTACACTATTTGCAGGGCTGCTTAAGAGTCTAGCCACTCATTTGCCTTGCTTTAGAAACCACCGAAAACCAACCATTAACCAGTATTAGCTAATAATATGTCCCTTTCCCCCTGGTTGGAGGAATTAATTGATGAGAAAAGATTTAAAAAATTAAATAGAGATAGCTTAACTAAGTGAAGGCTGCAGAGGAACAAAATAAAGGCCTACAGATATGTGAAGGGTGTAAACTCCTGAGGAAGGTGAATTATTTAAAATAATATGAAGGGGGTTAACAAAAAGAGTAATGAGATTAAATTAAGAATTGGAAAATTTAGGCTGAATGTATAAAAGAAATCTTCCTCACAGAAACATCTATTAGGCTGTGGAAGAGTCTCCCAAGGGAGGTGATGGAAGACCCATCATGTGGTACCTTTAGAACTAGATTTGACAAAATATTAATAAATGTACTGTAGGGGACAATTGGTAGTGAAAAGAACTAGATGATTTAAATAGGTATTTTCTATCTCTTAACAATTCCAGTGTTACATTTCTGTGAATTGTTAAAATAATGCATAAACCCACACTTGTGTTTGCTGCATCTTTGGCTAAATGTATCTTCAAATACTTTAAGAGCCTGATTCTGCAAGAAGATTCATATGAACATCCCCCTTTGCCTTCATGAAGCCCGTTAAATTCAACAGGGCTCTGCAGGCATCCCCTATGATGTGGATCAGCTTGCAGCATCTGGTCTTAAATTATGTTCTTTGCCCATCATGTGCCATCTCCCTTCAGGGCGTGGTCCTTTTGTGTGTGCTAAGATAGAAATCACCCCTATTTTTCATAATTTTCTATCTCGGTCTACACATGACACTAAGGAAACCCTAGTTTGACGCCTCTGTATTCAAAATACTCTAGCATCATTTGTGCTGTCATCATTAAACTTCAGACCAATATTTGAATAGCTTCAAAATGTGCTCACAGGCATTCCTCCATTCCAAATGTGTAGGGGACTGATTATTCTCTGCAGTGTACTGACAGCAGCATGCACTGTAGCTGAATTACTCTGCTTTTGAAATTGGAGCCATTATTATAGAAACAGGTTTATTGCTTCCCCCAGTTTCACGTTTGGAAAAGAACAAAAGAGACTTAATTTATATCTCTGGCTGTATAACTCTGTTCCACTTAGTATAAGTGCATATTTGTGTAGGAGGGAGTATAATACATTCTGGATCTATCTGTATCTTGATATAAATTGTGTTAAAGAAAGAAGAGTTTCAGAAGTCTATTGCTTTAAAGAAATAATACTCAGAACTACAGTTAAAATGGCTTTACCAGTCTTTCAAATTCTCAAAGCAGGAATCATGATTAAGAGAAAAGGGTCTTTGACTCTGTGAACAGCTTTATTTCCATTATATTAACAACTCATTTCAGCACTCCAAATCATAGCTCCCATAAGCAACAGTAGAGGCTTCCTGGTCCAGACTAAGAAATTACTAGATTACCCCTGCAAACCATTCATCTGAAGTCTTGATGTGACCCACTTGATTACTGGGAACTGCCCTACCTCTTAATGTGACAAACACTCAGCCTTCCAGTTCAAAGGGATCTTTGAGAAAGACCAACCCCCCACAAAATGAATTTAACAACTGGAATTTGTCATTTTGCCCTTCCTTTTCTGGAAAAAAAAATGCTAGTGATTTCTTTTGACTTAAACTGGGCATTCAGAAAGCTGTTTTTATTAATGAATCATATTAAGCCACCAGTGAAAGGCTCCCTGACTCTGTTTAAATAACAGGCTATGATTCCTTCCCCCCACCCCCCCTTCAGCTCCACTGCTATTAATTGAGGAGTTTCTTTGTTTCTTTTCTAATGAAGCTAACAGAACACATCTGTCAGGTGCTTGTATTCTTCACCCATCTATAGTATGTAATAGCCCAGCTGGAGGCTATAATGCTGCACAATACCCCTGGCCGTTACAGCAACTATTTATTCCTGGGCTTTTCCTCAGATAGGGATTTGAAAAAAAGTCTGAAATTTGGGCCTAATTGCTATTTACACAGCAATAGACACCTGTTCTAGCTGAGACCCTGGCTCATGAATCCCACACCTGAGACCTTAGCGAAAGTGGAAGGGAAAATTTCAAGCAGCTGCCAGTCTAGTTTAGACACAGAGAGCTTTTCTATGCTGCATGTACATACAGTATACAAATTTATATCTATAGATGTCTGTCTAATGCCATAGCTGCAGTGGCCAAGTGGTGTTCATTTAAAGGCTAAACACATTCTGAGGGATGCATACATGCATACATAGCCACGAGGCAAGAATTTCCTGAATCTTTTGCTTATGAACAAGTCCTGGAAAGAAAATCTGCTTGAAGACTCTATAGGAGAACAATTTTATTCTAACACATTTTTTCTAAATGTGTTTTGTCATGTTCTCTCTTCCTGAGATCTCTGTGTGTGGGGGGTTGCTGACAGCAGCTGTGTGTCCCCTTTTAGCTCATGTTGAGAGGCACAATCATTCTATTTTATCTTAGTTTATTTTATATAAGCCAAGGATTCTACTTTTCTTTTTTGCTTTTATTTAGGGGCATTTTTATCACATTCACACTTCTCAGGAGTAATAGTCTATATATTGATGGTAGTGGTGGTTTCATTATAATAAACCTGCTGTTAGTGGGGAGTTAATGTAAAACTGCTTATGATTCGAATATAAGTTAGCAGCCTCTCCAATGAAGTTAAGAGCTCAGATTGATTAAAATGCAATTAGCCCATAAAACTTCCAATTTATTACTTCAGATGTTTGTCAGAGACTCAGAACTAAAGAAAAGGCTTCCCCTGCTTGCTTTCTTAGTTTGTTTCTACTCAGTGCCAAAAACTCCCATTAGTTAGGGACAGAATAGAAATAAAATGTTATTGCCCTGCTATGTTATCAGAAGACATCATCCCTTGGTGCTGACAAGGGAGGGAGTTGGTTTTATTTAAACTTTTTTCTTTCCAGTCAGTGGGGACCTCTGAGCTTTTTGACAGATACCTCAGTAAAGCTGGAACAGCCTCAGTTCAGTTTGTTTTGTTGCCTTGTGATAGTCTGTCATCCTGAACCCATCAGAATTATGCTCATGTTTGAAGGAAAGAGAGATGAAAAGAATTGGAATAATTAAGTGGAAAATCAGTTGTTTTGTGAAATAGCCATCTGAAAGGAACTAACAGCCATCTCAGAAAGAGGAGGGTGAAGACTGGGGAGTTTAATGGATGAAATTAAGTAGTTATATATATAAAACTACCTAATTTTTACATTACCTTTATATAATATGAGAAATGCTAGCATAGAAGATACAATGAAGAGTAAAGATACACCAAATGTATTTAAGAGCTTTTAAAAAATAAGTATCAGGAACAAAAGGATGAGTGAATGAGTCAGACAGACTTTTAAGACAGCATTGGATGTCCAGGCTGGTGACAGATAAAGGAGACATTATTGACACTAATTCTTTGCCTCTGGGCTCACAAAGGCAGATGAGGAGCTGTGGCCAGAGACAGAAATGCCCTTGGGAAATGAAATGCTGGGGGAACTCAGGGTCACTCCAGGACAGGTGATAATAACATTAGAGTTAATAAGGACTGGGAAGACAATAGCCCCAGATGGGCTCCAACCCACAATGTTGAAGGCTCTGCTAGTGGAAGATGCTCATTGCAAAACAAAAAGGTCCCTCAAAGCTGGAAAGAGGCTAAAGTTGCACCCTGTTTTAAGAGAAATTCTGTGATCATTTAGACCATATTCTCATCTTGTCACAAGACTATTGTTCTAGTAGCTTTCTGAACGACTAAGGTCTCAGAATCATTCTATCAGCCTATCCTTCCTTCTTCTGGAATATCCTTCAACGGAGACCAGTAGTAGTAAACACAATATACTTACTAGTATATTAAATGCTATATACTACTACTATTATTTCTTTGCTACTTATTTTCCTTTCCTTATATAGTGTTAGAAAAATTTCCTTTGACTTATAATATAATCGTCTGTTTATAATAATATGCTTTATATTGTTGTTTTCCCCCCAGAAGATCACAAAGTACTTCACAATTATATATATAAAGGGCAACTGAAAAGTAGCTCCCTGTGCAGTGGATGGGGCAATTAATTGCTTCACAATATGCTGTGTGGGAGAGGGGGAAATATGGCCAATGTCCCCAGGGCAAACGTCTATTCTTATGAGAATTGTTAAGTGATTGTTAATATGTATGAAGAGAAGACCATTGGTCCCAAGCTCTGTGGTCCTCCATTGATCAAAACCGCCACGGACTCATGCTCACCACATTGTGTGGTTTTTTTCTTTTTACTATTTTTTAAGCTTTGTGTCAAGGTTTTCATATTTTGTCCTCCAGTCCCTTGATACCATCTCCTCACGAGTGTTTAGCAGTAAAATACCTTTAAAGGTGTGTTCTGTTTTAGTTTTATGTCCCTAATGTATCAGGATTAGTTCACCCTCCCAAGTATTAATCTCTATAAACTACTTATCTGGCATAGCTGAATGGAACTTTCTCTGACTCATTTTTTTGTTTACACCTCTATCTTTATCTGTGTTGCAGATCTGATCCCCTTTCCTTCCTATTCCTACTGTTCAAGATATATTTACACAAACCAGTTTAAGAGCGGCATCCACTTACCACCTCTCTCCATCTTGAAATGCTTTCTCTCTCTGTCTTCATTGCTCATACTTTGAGTACTCAGTTAAATCACTCCCAGCACTAGAATTTTAAAAATGTCACCTCTATGTAAATTGTTATAATTTGCTATTGTGAATCAGTCTTTTGTGTGGTACTGGATAAATCTGTTAAAGTGCCACACGACTCCTTGTTTTTTTACTGGATCAAAAGCTTCCTTGATGGCTAGGTAAATAACGCCTGCAGCTTCCCTTGTTGATTCTTGATGTTATTTCCTTGACCAATTTGATTAGTCTTGTTAGGCATAATGTTGCTTTAATAAAGACATGCTTCTTATTTTTGATCAGACGTAAGTCTCACTATGTGTTCCACTACCCCCGCTCTAATTTACATTGCTGATGTTTTCTCCATTATGGAAATCAAAGTTATAGGTGTGAGGATTTCTTTTTACCATTAATTCTGTATCTGATCTTAGGATCACTGCTGTTTTCCTTGTTGCCTTTCTAACCTTCTTTCCTAGCTGCTCAAGATGCAATAGGGGTCAAAATACCATTATCAGTTTAATTTTCTTCCACATGCTCTTAGGACAAGAACTTTGTGTCCAATGCACAAACCATTATGCGGGTAACATTCAGGGCAACTGATGTTAATACCTTAAAATAGAACAAATAGTTCAAATTCAATATGAGTGGGTAGTTCAACTTGTCAAAAGATTGTCTGTGTAATAGCATAGATAATATGCTTATTAATGATAAATGAGCTTCTAGGTCTATGGGAAAGAGGTAGCTTTTACACACAAAATTAGCTTTATGTGCAGATAGTTGGTTTTGATTTATCAAATGTTCAGAACACACAGTGACAATGAGTCTTAACATATTTTCTAATTTTCCTTTATTTTCAGGTTTTTGTCTGAACCTGGTTAAATCTGAAGCAGAGACTGTTCTTTGAGTACCAGGTTAAGTCCCTGGATATATTAATTTTCTAATTTTAAACAGTGCATAAAATACTTGTGTTTAGGTCACTTAGATTTTTTTCAATAGACCTTTAAATCTCTTTGTTATAGTTTCAATTCTAGCCTACGCTGGTAATAATTGAATGTCCTATTTTGCCACCTTCACTCCTGTTGAGAAGTACCATACTCTTTGAGTTGTTTCAGTGGGATCACTCACAAAGTAAAATATAACAAAAGGTTAAAATGGTGAAACCTAGCCTTGTTGTGACCATCCTCTAAAATACTCCCATGCATATTCTCTCTCTGTCCCCCAGAAACATATGGGTAACTTATTCCTTAACTTAATTTATATTGGTACACTATGGCATTAGCATAATATAATATTTTTCCATATGTCTCTTTTCTCTAACTCACTCAAACAAAAGCTGACTGCAAGTACATTCTGTATTTTTGCTCTATTTATTTTGCACTTATTTCTGCCACTCTTACTTACACTGAGTAAAATCTTATCTTGCAGAATAGGTCCAATAATTGGGTATGTCCACATGTATCTTTTAAATTGAAATAGCACTGGTTATTTCAATTTAAAAAAGATTAGGACCACACGACATTTTCTTGTTTCGAAATGACAAGCTCCGTCATTTCAAAACAAGAGGAGCTATTTCGAAATAGCTTAAACCTACTTTAATTAGAACCGTCTGTTATTTCAGAATGGTTATTTTGAGATAATGCCATTTGGATGTGTTATTTTGAAATAACTGTTATTTCAAAATAACACTTTTGCCCTTTTCTTTCCCAGGGTGCTTACCTTTTTGTATATATTGGGTGGGGGCATGGCCCAGTGAGGGGGCCATGTTGCCACACCTCCCATGGTGCTCCTCTCCTGATTAGGAATAGCAAGTCCTGTGTCTGGACTTGCTATTTCAATTTGAGGGTTTTGCTTATTTCGATTTAAGTTAATTCAAATTAATTTATTTTGATTTAACTTAAATCAAAATAAGCATGTACGTGTGGACATAGCCATTGTGATTACACACGGATGAAAGTACTGTTCAGTGTGTAGCAGTAACTGAATCTGGCCCTAGAAATCTGGCCCTAGGGTATTAAAAAGAGGTGAGAGAATAGGTATAAGGATAATATCTTAATAAAGAGATTGTCTCATGGACATTATCTCTGCCAGTCACCATTGTATGGGCCACTGTCGCTTCCACTGATGATTATGAAACATCCTGTGGCAAGAACCATAAATGCTTACATGGAAAACTGATGCTAGGAGAGTATTTAATGAATTTAAGCTGTCTTTTAATGCCATTTAGTTGGTGGAACAAGGAACGAAGTAAGCAGCATCCGAACTGCCAGTCCTCCATGGACCACAAAAAAGCTGGAACAGCTGAATTAGACTATCACAGACACTAATAGATGTTAACAACAGAATTCATTTGGCTGATTAAGTGAACTAATAGTAGAATCCAGATGTGATCAAGATATATCTATTTTCTCACAGAATAAAACAAGCCTGTACCTGATTTAGATATTGTACAGTGTTTGGCATGGTTTACCAGTTTATTTTACATCTACTGCTTAAGCTCTTTTCCCCAAGGTACAAATGTCAATAATGGATTTACCCTGGTTGAATGAATATGCCAGTGTGGAGATTAGTTACTGTGATAAAAGACTTTCAATTGCCAAAAATTTCTTAACATAGACCAAACCAGTTTGAGATATAGAAAAGAAACCAGACAAGAAGTCCTGCCAAATTAAGTCCTGATACCTCATTAACTGATCTGAACACTTCAGCCTGTGCAGTTTACCTAGGAGCTCCTGGATTCAGTCAACAGAAAGTACATAGGTAAGGTATGTATATTTGTTTCTGGTGCCTGGCAAAAATGAGAGAAGTAGAAATGTCTAAAACTTATAACAGATCCATAAAAACCTGTTCCTCTCTCAATTGCTCATTTTTACAATGAAAGCTAAAATTTCATGTCTCTGAGTAATGTTGGTCTTGTTCCATCTTTTACTATTGAATGTTTTTAACTTCAGAAACATGGGATAGGTACACTAAAATGGTTAATGAAATAGATTTTCTTTTTTTGCATTATTGACACAACATTGGGAGTTCTATGCACTGCTATGTGTTAAGACGTTTTAGCCTTTTATTCCTCATTAATGCTTCGAAGGTGTTAAGAGTTGAGCAAAGGGCCTTTATAATAATATAAAAAATGGGAAAGAAAGACTGTAAAACAGTTCTGTGAGATACCTGCCTGCTATCAGGTGTTTTACCATCCACGGATATGTAAGAAGATCTGCTGACCTTCAGAATGGCTTCTAATTTGCTCATGCAGTATGTGAGCCTGATTTTTCACTTACACCAGTTTTACACTGGTACAACTCCAGGATATACGCATGGTATTCACCAATATAATGAGAGAAAAATTAGACCCTGCCTTAGAATAATACTTAGCACTTATCTGACTGATGCAAATGTCATAAATGAATTGATAATAAGGCCAGGAAGGACCGTTATGATTTTCTAGTCCTACTGGTATAAGACAAGGCATATAATTTCATTCAGTAATTCCTGCATCAAACACAGAAGTTCTGGCTAAACTCAAGCATAATTTTAAGAAAGACATTCAGTCTTGATTTAAAGACTTCATGTGGTGAAGAATTCATCATATTCTGTGGTAAACTGTTCCAGTGGTTCATTACCCTCACTGTTAACAATTTATGCCTTATGAAATTGTTTAGCTTCAGCTTCCAGCCACTGGATCCTGTTAAGTTTTTCTCTACTAAATTAAAGAGTCCTCTACTATAGAAGTTTCCCCGTGTAAGGTACTTAGATACTGTGATCAAGTCACATCTTAACAAAATACATTGAGGTTTCTTTTGGTCTGTCACTCGCAGGCCTGTTTTCCAGGCCTGGATTTTATCTTGTAACTTTTTTTCTGAACTTTTCCAATTTCTCAACAGGGCCAGACTGACATAGGGGCCTTAGGGGCTCCAGTCCCAGGCCCTGAGATAATGGGGGCCCTGGCATGTGCTGCCCCACAAAAATAAATTGGGTGGTGGCTGGTAGGCCTGAAGCACCTCCAGGAGCAGGCCAGACCACTGCCAGCCTGTGCCACATCACATTGGTGGCCTGACCTGCTCCACCCCATGAATGGCCAGTTTGCTGGGCCTCAGCACTACCCCACCACCACAGCTGGCTGGTCTGTGGGTTCTCGGTCCCCCTAGAGTAGGCTGGGCCCCAGCGCCTAGCATTAGCCTGTCCTGCCTCCCAGGTTTGGCCAGTCTGTGAGAGCTGGGCTCTTCCAGTGCTGACCATGCCCCAGTGCTAAGCATGAGCCCACCCCAGGCTGCGGTCAGGTCTTCCAGGCCCCAGTGCTGGCATGCCCAAGTGCCGCCCTGCTCCACCCCACAGGCTAGGTGCCACTATGGTGGGGGTCACAGAAACGTGGACAGACTTGAGACCTGCTGGAGCCTTATTCCAGGCCTGTTTCTCGATGTCATTTTTTTTAAGTGTAGACACCAGTTTTGAACCCTTTATTCCAGTTATGATCTTGCTAGTACTGTGTAGACCAATGGTTCTCAACCTATTTACCATTTTGAGTCACATACGCAGCTTGCTATGTGAACTTCATCAACAGACTATATATGCTGTCTGTATGGACAGGATGCACATAGGCCACAGCTATGTGTTGACTGGACTGCAAGTGGCCTGCAGGCCACAGGTTGAGAACCACTGCTGTAGACAGTGATGATAAGTTGTCCCTCCGTCTGCTTAATATTCCCCTGTTTATACAACTGAAGATTGTATCTGCTGTCTCAACTACTGCATCATACTGGAAGCTCATGTTCATTTGATTATCCACCAACTCCTTTTCCAAGACACTACTTTCCAAAATATGGCCCACTACTTTACACATGCAAGCTACATTCTTTGCTCCTAGACAGACTTAGCTGTATTAAAAGAAGGTTAAGTGAGCTCCGTTTACCATGCAATCAGCGCCAGAACTAGGGCGGGGTGAATGGGGCAAAGACCAGGGCAGGGAATTTTAAAGGGTAGTGGCCAGACCTTGCCTGGCCTGGAAGAGTAATGTGCCTTAGGCATATTCCTCCTGGAGCCAGGCAGGTGCTGGGGAAGTTTCTCCTGCCCTGCCCTGAATGTCCCTGGCCGCTCTCGCCCGGAGGTAGGGGAGGCACCCCCCGCTGGGTCTCCAGCTGCTCTTGCTCAGTGGCAGGAGAGGGACCCCCTGTCAGGTCTCTGGCAGGTCTCACCCAGTGGCAGGGGAGACGCCTCCCCCACCCCCTCGTCAGGACGGATCAGGCCCCCAGGCTAGATCAGGGCCAGGGGGAGGAGCGCCTTTCCGGATTCCTGCCCTGGGCGTGAGAAGCCGCAGTTACAGCTCTGCATGCAATCCAAATTGCTCTGTAGAACTGACCTGTCTAAATCATTTACACTCCACCAATTTTTGTGTCATCTCAAACGTTAACAGTAAAGCTTTTATCTTTTATTTTAGATCATTGATCATTTTTACATCCCTTCAAGTGGCTTTATCAGTTTTTCACTTATATAATTTTTACTTTTACATGCTTATAGTCTCATCAGTTATCTCTTAAGCTGAGAAAAAAGGGGGGAAAGGATATGTGCAAATATATTTGCTATCAATACATCATGGATATAGCATTATTATCCTAGTTTTCACAACCACATTTTAGCATTCACAACTATGACTTGCAGAAGTTGCAGATAATGTATTATTTCAGTCTGGTGACTGCAATATTCAAAGTGCATATCTGCTTTCTGTTTACTTTGACATTACATGCCTTTCTGTTCACACAGAGATATTTTCAAAAATTGATGCCTATATAATGAAGTAACTATGGATTTGATTTTTCAGAACTCTTGTTGCTTGATCTGTGGACTGTATATTGGTTATATTGATTACTTGAGTTCCAGGTCAACACTCTGAAGTCTGATAGATTCTTGGTGATCAAACCTAATATTATTAAAATTTCTGTTCAGTAAGGAATCCAATGTGCATAGTTGCAACAGTCATAGTAGGACTATACTGTATTTTTAATAGTTTTAGTAATATAGGTTAGCAAGGTCACAAACAGGCTAACTCAGCAAGGTAGATAAAGGTAATACAGAATTTCTGTATGAACGATCCATATATTCATAACATCTCTTGAAGAACATTCTGAAATATTAGTCATTATTTTCCTCTTCATCATCATTTTCTTCCACAGTCCCATCCCCATCATCAGTGGTCATCATTCCTGCATTCTTCAAGGCACACAGACAGGGGCACAGGTTTGCCTAATGCATATCCAGTAGACCTTGAAAGAGCTTGTTGCATATTAAATAGCATTTACTTAAGTTAAACATTTTAAATCACTGTTTCTGGATAATGTCTACCCAAAAATTTTAAAAGACGTGGCCGAGGAAGTTACCTACCTTTTGTGTTAAAATTTAAATCTTATAAATATGGGAAGTTTGAACTAGAAGAAAGCCAGTGTTGTGCCAGAACTTGAACCAGATTGTCAGGAAGGCATCAGAAATTATACTTTTTTTGACCTGAAGTTAACCCTGGACCAAACGATGGAATGGCATGTTTGGAACTCAATATTTAAAAAATTTAAAAAGGAAGTATGAATGCCAGTAACACTTTTATAACGTAAAATAGGTCTTGTCAAGCACACTTGATGTCTTCCTTTGGCAAGATTACAAGTCTGGTAGATAAAGGTAACTGTGTCATGGTATACTTAGATTTTTGTAAAGCAGTTGTCTCAGTACTGCAAGTAATTCAATTAAAAATTAGCTCTTATCTGAAATCAATGTGTCACATATGAAATGGATTAAAAATTGAGAAATACATATCAAAATTTAATTCTTAAAGGAGAATCATCAACTTGTGGTGGTGTTTCTAGTAGGATCTCACAGGGGTTGCTTCTCTGTTCAATGGTATTCAATATTTTTAATTATCTGTGAGAAAATATCAAATAATTTCTGATATTTTCTCCCAGATCATTAACAAAAATATTGATGGAGTGGAAAATAACAATGAAACCAGACCACTGACACAGACTTTACTGGATTTCTTAGCAAACTAGGTTCAAGCAAACAATATTCTTTGTAAAAAAAAAAAAAAAAAAAGTATACATTTAGAAAAAAAGACCATTGGCTATCCTTACAGTGGAGGGGACTGTTTCTAGAAAAGCAGTAACTCTGAAAAGGATTTGGGGATTATTGTTAATAACTAACTGAATATGTGCTTCCAGTGTGATGCTGTAGCACCATGGGATAATATGATCTTGAATGTATAAACTGGTAAATACAGGAAAGTAATGGTACCTCTGTCTATGGTGTTGGTGAAGCCATTACTGGATTGTACCCAGTTCTGGAATCTGTGCTTTATAAAGAGCCATTAAAAAACTGGAGGAAGTTTATAGAAGAGCCAGGAAAACAGATCTTGAAAGTGAGGCTAACAGAGCTCAATCTATTTTTCTTATCAAAGAGTAAGTTATCAAAGATCTATATTTGTCCACACCAGGAGTTGATACTTAACTGGTACTAAAGAGTGTGTTAATTTAGCAGACAAAGCATAACAAGATTCAATAGCAAAAAGTTGAAATGAGCAAAGTGCAAACTGGAAATAAGATGAAAATTTTAAAAAGAGGACAATTAACCAATGATACAGAGATTACCAAGGGATATGGTAAATTCCCCATCATCTGGAACATTTTAAATCATTTGAATTTCTTTTGGAAGGAAAGGGTCTAGTTCAACTGAAACAAACTGTGAGAGATGCAGGAATTGCTGGATGAAATTTATGGCCTGTATTGTGCAGGATGTCAGATTGGATCATAATGGTCCCTTTTGGCCTTAAAATCTGTGCATGTGTGTTTATTTATATTGGCCAGTCAGTGTGGCCTGTCATAATAATTGGAAACACAACTGGCCAGTTAGACATGACTGGACATTTATAAATGCAATAGTGGTAATGGTAGATGTAAATGAGATTTGCAAATGCACACATTTTACTTCAATATTTTCACATTCACAGTTTTGAAAAACTGTCTTTCGGGGGGGGGGGGGGAAATGTATAACGACATCAAGAGCAGCTTTAAAGCTGTATTCCCCTCCTATGCATATTAGAGGTAAATGGAGAAACACAGAACTATTCATGGATCAAGAAACAAGTTTATGTCTTCCTCAGTGTATTACCTGCACTAACTGTAGAGTACAGGTTAAATGGAAACTAGCAGACCACATGCCTCAGAAATAAAAAAATGAAGGCTATAGAAACCTGAATTTTTCTCAGGAAATACCCACAAAATATCCAGTGTCAGTGTCTCTCTAAATTATGATAAACTGGGGAGAGTATGGCTCCTGGGATTGATTATACTCAGAATATGGAGCATTTCAACTCTATGCCCTATTTCAGATCTGCCTCACTTCAGCTATAATTACCTTCTTTTTGTGAATTGAAGGTCTCAGTCCAGTTCCCCAGAGAGGATCCACTGTATCTGCTTGGCCAAGGGCATAGCTAGCCTGTTTTCTGGCTGGGCTGCCGAATCTGGAGGGTGGACCCCTGAATCTGCAGGGTGGGTCTGGCCTATAGGAGCTTCTGTCGTGTGACCAGAAGCTGCCCAAGAGATGCTCCACTTGTTACTTAGCAAGTGGAGCTGTGGGAGGAGGAGGCAGGAGGAGAGGCAACACAAGAAGGCCTGGTCTCTGCAGCATACTGCTCCACTCGCAGCCGCAGGTGCTGTCTGAGGAGAAGCCCGACAGCTATGGTGGTGAAGTAAGTGCTGCTCATCTCCAAATGGGTGGGCCCCAACCTACCTGAGCCCACCCATGGCTATGCCCATGTTTCATGGCATTTTGAGTAGAAAGAACAAAGCATGAATGAAGACAAAGATGGAAATACCCTCTCTTCCATCCAGTCATTTCTTCCAGGCCTCATTCAGAGGCAAATTGATGTGGAGTTGCATGGGGAAATTTGGATGCCTCTGCCATACCTGTTCTGGAAACAGAGCCCTTTGATTTTTTGGGGGAGTCAAATAAATATTTCTATCAGCACTACATTTCATTATAAAAAATTATATTACAATGCTCAAAAACTGCCTTGCTTCCTTCCTGCTCATTGGCAATCCACTGCTTGCTTTACAGCAATAGGTTTAAATATTAAAAAGAGAATTAATGGCTAGCTCAACATCTGTTAATATTAGTTCTCTTGCATTGTTTGCTCTTCTTTGTTTATCTCAGTGTGTTATTTTGTTTTTCCCTTTATAATAGGAATCATTCTTTATTTCAAAATGTAACATAAATTTTCAGTTGCTTAGGCTCTCGGAGTCTCCCACGCTTTGCCCACATATGGCAGGAATGAAGTGCCTGAAGAAGGGGAACGACAAAGTGAATGTGAAGTGTAGGATGACTATTGTTTCAAAATGCAGTAATTAAGAATTTGTTAGAAAAGTAACAACTGGATTTAATAAGAGCTTAACTATAAGCTGGAGAGAGATTTCTGGGCAGTCTCTCAGAATTCAGACTTTCCAACTCTTTGTGAGACTTTCAAGTGAATATAAAATCAACACATGAAACTTCAGCTAGAGGCATTACGTTTGCTTCTGTATGACTAGTTATTTTCCTTTAAAAAAAAGTATTGTCAAACACTAAAAATTAAATACAGAAATCCCATTACAATAAAGTTAACAATTTATCTTAAACCACTAAAAGCCTGAACAATTCTGAGCAAAGGCTGATTCCCCATTGGTGGTGTATAACTTTTGAAAAAACAACAAGGAGTTGTGTGGCACTTTAAGACTAACAGATATATTTTTTGCATGAGCTTTCAAGGGAGAAGATCCTACTTCCTCAGATGCTTCGAAGATGGGTGAACTTACAGAAAGGAATGAAACTAAATGCAAGGGAGTGTAAAACATAGTACTGCAGCATATAAAGTAATATATATAATGTCACCAGCTGTTCAGATACCTAACATACATAAGCTAAGTGACTTAAAGTGCGTGTGTGTGTGTGTGTGTGTGTGTATAGATATATATATATTTGTTGACCCATATTCTAGATGAGTGGTTCTCAACATTTTGTGGGTTGTGACACACTTGGCAGCATATTGCAATTCTACGGGACACAGTAGCCCACTCCCTCCAGGCCAAATCCAGCCGAATCCTCAGCTCTCTGCAATACACTTACCACTGTGTAGTGACACACCATGACACAAGGGTCTAGATGTTCCCTGCCTGCATCCTTTTTTCTTTTTAGCTATTCAGAATATTTACCCTTATGAAACAGAGGATGAGCAGAGATGTTATGTCCATTGTTACCTACTACAGGATTCTTGCACCTTCCTCTCAGCTAACTGGTTCTGGCCACTGTCAAAAGATGAGATGGATCATTGGTCTGACATAGTCAGGCTAACACTATGTTCATATCCTATAAACCAACTGCCACTCTTTATATAAGAAATTCAAGACTTTTCAAATAACCTTTTCCTTATAGTCTCACAAGCACAACGTTAAATCTTTGGATATTTTCCTGCCTGGATTTTTGTTTACAATATGAAGATAATTCACTGTATAGGGGTGGACACTTGTTTGCGCATCAGCAAAACCAAATCCCTTCAAAGTGGACCTTATCCCTTCAGAAGAGCAGAAAAGATTCTCCTCGCTGAGAATGGCTCCTTCTCACCAATCATTTCAAATACTGTATAATTGAAAATGTTTTATTTTGAAGCACAGGCTTATTCAGTAAACTATTGTTCAGTTGAGAAGCTCCTGTTGCTTCACTAGACTACAGAGGATGTGGTTAGGTGCATAGGAATCAGAAAACCAGTTCTTCTAACCATCTCTACTTCCTCGATGGCACAAAGAAAATAGAAAGCTGTTACTGGGGTGCACAGGGGTCCCCAGTGGGTATAGAACATACATATAGCCCTCCCTTCATTTGCAGCACAGGAGGTATGACTTAGTGAGTTGGATACACTGTCAAAGCACTAATAGTTGGCAAACAGCCCCTTGGAGGATATAGCCAGATGGCACAGATTAAAACAGCCTCCAGGCTGCTCTGATCTATGCTAGGACCTGCATAGAATTAAGCTCAGGGAAATGCAACCAGTTCCCTTGAACACTCCCCTCAGCTGGCATCAGTGGAAGCTGGCTAAAGCTGAGACTCTGGCCTGTAAACTTTAAAGAGTTCTGTTGGTTTTAGTAAGCGTTCCTTTATCCATACAGCACTGACACTTGTAAATGCAGAGGGAGAGTTATTTTTACCAAGGTGCTTGCTTTCTTTTTTTGCCAGTAGTCAGCATAATCCTTTTCCTCCTTCTACCAGGAGAACTAACACCTCTTTCATGTTTTTTTTTAATCCTTGTCTCGTAGATCAAACATGTTTGCTGTCTCCATACTCTGGAGATGCTTGCGGAAGACTGATGTGGAGTACACCTAAAATTCTGTTGTTGGGTACTTGTCACGGATGCACATCTGTGCACCCTGGGTTATGATCTATATGATTTTTCTGTTCACTTGTGCACTGGGATTGTATGTCTTTATGCCAGTTATGCCATACAAGATATCTTTATGGGTGCTGATAACGGATTCTGCACGATTACTATGGAATAGTATATGTTTCCTTTAGCATCATGCATATGCACAGCCATGTAACATGTTTTCCATGGCTTGAGGGCATGGGAGACAAACAGAACTCTCTCCCAGCAGCCTGTAAACAACCAAAGCAGCAAACAAGCAAGTACCTGGAGGAGGCAACAAAGATAAGCTAGTTGAGGTCCCTGGCTCAGACCGGACAAAGAGATCACCTCGGACCAGAAAGGGTGAGGTCAAGGGTGTTTGAAAACAAAAAGAGACACTTGGAAGGATTTGGGGCTTTTTGCCTGGGAATCTCCATCTTGAAACAACTTCAAGCATGATCTGGACCCTACCTGGTCACAGGCAGAGACTAGCTATACAAACATGTGATGGCAGAAGGCCTTGAGCATAAACTTGGACTATGAGGTCAGTTTAGGTAGAGATATTAGGTTGGTAAGCATGTTTTCCCTTTTATTTACTTGTGGCCACGCCTGACTGATTTATATTGTGATTCTGCCATGACTCTTCATATCCTCACTTAGAATTGTAATCTGATCAATTAGTAGCTGTGTTTGTCTAAAGCTATGTGGTCTTTAGAGGGTGTGAGTGAAGCAGGCTAGGCACAGTCTATTTCTTTTTTAAATGGATGGACTTGAGTGTATGGTGATTGGGAGTGGGTCCCAATCCCTATAGGATGATGGCTCCTGGTGTGGTAACTGGGGCTGGAGGTGCTCGCTTGGGGACCATCCCTCTAGTAGCCGGGGAGTACACCTACTGCTTGAGATTGATTAATTATACACGACTGGCTGGAGTAGACTGACTCACAAGTGAGTGGTCACCTGGCAAAGCGGGGTGAATTGGGGTTCAGGAGTGGGAATCAGGGGGTCACAGCAGCACACTTGGCCAGATCTGGGGAGCAGCCTGTCACAGTGCTCTTCAGTGAGCTTCCTCTCATATGACTTTTTATCTTGGGAGCTTTCTGATACTGTGCTGCACCTGGCAGCAATGACTGTATTTCTGCTTTTGACAAGCTTCCTAACAATATATTAGCGTCACGCATTATCTACCGATATTCAGACATTAATGAATAGCATATCTAAACAGTGTTACGTAGCTAGTTGCTATTGTTTTTCATGGACTTAAACTTACAGCTATGTGGGGGCAGCAAAGCCACCCAATAATTCATGGTAACTGAACAAGTGGTGACAACCACTTTGCTTCTACAGAACCGAGATAGTTGCTTGCCTTGGCGCTAACTCAGTCATGTTGACATTTTACTTGGGAATATCAAATTTGTGAAATCCCTTTTAGAAAAACTTTTGGCTGATTATTTGACATCAACAAGTTAGTTTACTCCTAGTGAAGCCATAGTGAAGACACACCTTCTGAATGGTTAGCATATTTAATCTTACAGATACTAAATTGATGTACTTCTACAGAGTAGAATAGAACCAGTGTGGACCACAGGTTCTCCCACCCTTGAATATATTCCTAGTCTTTATATTCCTATTTCTAACAGTTGGCAGATACTTCAGTGCATGAAAAACTGGAGGGCAATGCACCATTTGCTTCTTTTCTTTTCAATACTTATTTTAGATTTTAAATAAACTCTTGACACTTCTCCAAATGCAGTAACTGAAAGAAAAATCTCAGTTGCTTTGTGAACACGTGGAAATGGATGATAAATAGACACAGTCTGCATGGTATTCTTTGGTAATGTTTCCATCTTTTGTTAAACTAATAGGATTGGTTTTGGAATATCATTTTTTTATTACGCAAATAATAATGTTTCTCCACTTAGTTATGCTGAAAATCAGATAATTCACACTGAATTTATTCTGGCTTACCAGAGCCCTCTTTCTGATATGTCAGCTGTTGATGTTTTTCAACAACCAACCTAAAAAAATACCTAAAATTCTAAAAATGATCTGTTATGAAAACATGAGGCAGCCTCAGCATGCAAATAGGTTCTCCTGGAGAGGACTCCTGGAAGGAGTGTTTAAAAGAACCTAATTCTTTCCAGTGCTTTGAATTGAGGTTGTGCACTGCAAAGAAACTCGAACTCTGGTGATGCACAGAGCTATCTGAATTTGCTCCATTCTGTCTGTCCATCTAGTGCAGCTTTTGATAAGACACCTGTCACCATGGTAACAAATGACCACAGAAATGGTTCCTGAGGTACGAAAAGGGACTTGATTACCTTTCAGGCTATGGAGATAGCTTTAGAATTCTAACCTTAAAGCTGGTTAATGCTGACCTTGGCTGATTCAGAATATTCCAACACCTGTGTCTGAAGTAGATGGTTTACAGGGTGTCTTCACGAGCCAGATAGAGTATGTCAGATCATCTGGACAATGGAATGACAAGCCTTATGCTTTCCAGTGGTACAAATGTCTCCCTGACATATCATTTGGCTTCTGTCCAAAATAAAATTCCTGTTTTACAGGACCATGTGTAATGTAGGGCCTATTTTTCAAATGTGAGCATGGAAATGTTTTCTTTCCCCTTGTAGTTGCATGCACAGAATATATAGCACCTTGCATATATGTGCACACAAAGTTCCTTTTGAAGTTGCAAATTAGCCACTTTACCAGATGTCCAAAATGAGGATTAAGAATCACAGTAAAGCTGATATTCTGACAGTGATGCTCTGCAAAAGAAACACAGTCACTAGTTTGTTCATTGTCTGCAAGCTGAAGAATGTTTTCTTGAATGAGGAGCATGCGAACCAGTTGATTTAGTGTAAAGCCTTGTTGTGACATAGGCTGGACTCAAGGGGAGGTGTGTATTATTGTGCATATTCTGTCTAATGCAAAGTGACAATGATTGTCATGTTCCATGTTTATGGCAGGATAGCCTAGACTTGGTGGTTTGCCCTGGAGATGAAGTGATCCTTATGCAAATATCATGCATCTGATGAAGTAGGATTCTACCCATGAAAGCTCATGCAATAAATAAATTTGTTAGTCTTTAAAAGTGCCACAGGGCTCCTTTTTATTATACAGGTACATATGTCAACATTCACAGGTTAAAACACAGTCAAAGGAAAGTAGCCAGGCAATATAGAACTGTAAAAGATCTAGTGAAAAAAACCCAGGCAGAGGAAGCTATCTGTGACATCAAAAGGACTTATGGATATTCAGCAGCTCCAAAGTTCAGATGACATAGGCCCTAAGTACAGATTGAGAAACCTAAATTTAGGCACACATGTTTGGGAGGGTGCATGCCTTAGTCTGCTCTATATGCTCTTCCCTGAGTATGTGACAGGAATGCTGATGATCATGTGGCACAAATAACTGTGATGAACAGTGTGATGGTAAAGCATGTCAAGGTTGCTAATATGGTCTGGATGATTTTTCCATTCTTAAATTTCCATTGAGCAGTCAAATTTCAATGATTTATCTTCTGCAGTGACTGCAGGATGATTAGATATATCTGAAATAATAGATGGGCATGCCAAGCAATGATATGAACCAAGGAGACATCACTTCTCTCTAACTTAAGTATTTTTAAGGTGCTTCTACAACCTTGATACCTCATTGCCATCTTAGATACCATTTTGATAAGTGTTTTGGAAAAAATACCTAAGATTGAGATAACTGATGTAGTGGCTGTCTTAATTTAGAAGTACTGTGTGACATGAGCTTTGACTCACTGGACCTCACTGATCAAGTGCAAATTCAGCTGCTGCTTCTTGGAAGAGGGTTTTTTCCATAATCAGTGTTGGATTATGATGCCACCGGCTTTGAAATATTGAAAGCCTGCACTGATCGTGCTTACAGATAGCTGAACAATGCATTGCAATGTAAACCAGGCAAACAAATCCATGTGAGTTGCCAGTGAAGGCAGAGAAAAGCTCTAATCTTCTAGAAGCAGCTGGTGGCCAAGCTGACATTGAAAGGCATTCTTTTTAAAATGAAAGCCTCTGTGTGGGTGATGAAAGCTGCTGGATTTCTTTCTACTTTGGATCACAATCACTTGTTGGTAGCCTAGCCAGAAATCAAAATTGCTCAATTCTACAGAGCAATGGCAATAGGTAGGATCCTCCTCAACAGGCAACAGATACTTTCTTACAATGGGACACAGTGGAATTTGCCCAGGACAACTGATTATTGACAGTGTCAAAGTTTACCTGGAGGTGAATGCCCTTTGTTGGTTTTTAAATCAGCTTTTAGTTGAAGGTGCTCAATGAGCCTCTGTCCCTATTTCTCTAATATTGGTTTTAAAAATGAATGAAGTCTGTCCATGACAAGTTCCAAAGGGGTAGCCATGTTAGTTTAGTTCAGCAAAACAAACAAGGAGTCCAGTGGCACTTTAAAGACTAACAAATTTATTTATTGCATGAGTTTTCATGGGAGAAAATCCCACTTTGTCATTCTTCAAGCATATGACAAAGTGGGATTTTCTCCCATGAAAGCTCTCACAATAAATAAATTTGTTAGTCTTTAAAAGTGCTACTAAACTCCTTGTTTGAGGTCTATCCATGTATCAGTGAAACTGAACTGGGCTAAGACACAGCAGGATTGGACAGTTCTGGAATCTGTGAAAAAAAATCCATGAAAACGACATGGGAAGCGCTGCTGTTGGAGTTTTGCTTTTGCTAACTTAAAGCTCTGAGTCTCATATGGACCTAAAAAACCCAAGGTGTATGGTGGCACTTTTTCATCAGTCACTTGAGTGGGATTTTTCCCCACAAAAGCTTATGCGATAAATAAATTTGTCTCTTTAAACGTGCCACCAGACACCTTGTTTGTTTTGCTGAATTAGACTAACACAACTACCCCTTTGGAACTTGTCACATGGGTCTAAGTTCATTGAATTTCCTCCATTAACAACACCAAAAAGAAGAGGGTAGGCACCTGTGTTAGGCTCCTTGCAGAGAATGGCAGCCTAGGATTTAACTGCAGTGTCTGGAAGTAGAAATCATCACTTAGGCGTACTCACTCCTTAAAAATTTTGTAGTCTAGCTGTATCAGCATAACTATACTGATAAAAACCTCTCACTGTACTTGCGGTTTATACATGCTAAAAAGTGCTTTTGCTGTTGATAGCTTATACTGCGTTCCAAAGTCAGCATAGAAATGTTGCAAAAAAAAAAAAAATTACATCCCTAATCAACGCATCTATACTGGCAAAAGTTTCTTTAGTAGACTTGGTCTCATTGGCTGAAAAGTTCAATAAGAGGGAAAAAAAGGGGATTATTTCTTTAACAAGAACGCATTCTGACTCTGGTCGTCTAACAGGAAATCATACATTTGAAAGATGGCATAGAAATGAGGAATAGGATTTCTAGTATTGTAATGTGGGTATGTGCCATTCAAAAGATGGCTGGGGGGAGGATTGCTGAACAGCAGTGGCAGGTAAAATGGTTCTAATTTGTAGAGGTTTCAATGCATGGTGCTTGAGAGATGCTACGAAGATCTGTATTTTCCCTTTTCACACTGTGGAGTGCCAGAAAAATAAAATCCACCCCTACCAGGATAAGTAATGTAATATTATCCATTCTGCAAATGGGGATACTCAGCCACAGAGTGCTCACAACTTGCTCAGAGTCACACAATGAACCATTGACAGAGGCATGGCTAGAACCCAGATATCCTTTGTTGAAAACAAAAGTGATGTTGGAAGACATTATATTTAGGTCTATGGTGAGCAGTTAGCTACTTAATAGTACATTACATTAGCTGTGGTATACTGAACTTGACAGCCTTCTAAGCCAAGGCTGTATAACAAAATAAATAGTATCTAATGCTAATCTCAGTCCCGCAGCAACATAAGTGTGAGATCAGATTGCCCTGTGGGCACTGACACTTGGCAGTTGTCTTGGCAGGGTGAACAAATGAGTGGAGGAGCAAGCAAAATTTTTAATTGTCCTCACTGCCAGACAGTTGAAAGGATATGACTTGCAGATTTTAGTTGCAATGCCATATTGATTAAATATATTTTGTTTTTCAGTTCAGTTTGATTTGTAACTATACAAAGAAGACTAGTAAAATCTATTGAGAGCAACCAGAAGGAATTCAGTGTGCTAAATTTGTAGAAAAATTTGTAGCTGAAGATTTTGCACATAGCAGTAACCTCTTCCAGCCACACCTGAAGCTTTGTCTGTATGGATATTTCAGTGTTGGCACACATCATTTTTGGACGGAGGGCTTCCTTTATCCCTTTTTTGGAACACTCTATTGTTTGTTCTATAATGCTAAACAAAGTCTGTTTTCACTAAAAACAACTGCAACTGACAGAGTGGGTTGCAGCCCACAAAAGCTTATGTCTAAAGAAATTTGTTAGTCTTTAAGGTGCCACAGGACTCTCATTGTTTTTGCTGTAAACAGACTAACACAACTATTCCTCTGTTTTCACTGTGCTTAGAGTAAAAAGTCTCTCATATTGTATCTACTGTTTTCTAAGTTGAAGATGAACCAGGAATGGTTGCTTGCTCTAATCATTCTCTTTCAGAGAATTGTGATGTGTATATGTTCTTTGCTTGGCAGTTCTTGTTGTGTTATGGATAGATTGACCATCTTTCTTTTGAACAAATAAGAAGTTTGCAAGTCATGGTTTGAGTTTGTACAATGAGAATGTGCTGTGGAATGGCACTTGTGTGTGGCTACATCAGTCATATCACTACCCTTGTGAAAAGTGCTGGGGGACTTCTAATTAATATAAGCATGCAGGTCTTCAGAATTGTGTACCTCAATATACACATCAGACTTGTATATCCATATGTGCAGGGCAGGAACTAGGTGTTTTGGTGCCCAGGGCAAGCAGCCCCAAAGGCGCCCTCCTCCGACCCAGCCCAGGGCCCCATTTGTCCCCAGCCAGCAGCAGGAAGTCCAGGCTGGTGGTGGAGAGCCGGATCTGTCCCCAGCCACTGCCGGCAGGTGGCAGGGAGCTAGGTCCAGTCTCTTCCCTCGCCCCCGCTAGGGAAAGATCTGGCTCCCCGTTGCCTTCCAGGAGCAGCTGGGGCTCCCTGCTCTCTTCCATCAGTGGCTGGGGATGAATCCAGCTCCCTGCCACCCCCGGAGCCAAATTGTAGAGGGTGAGAGGGAAGAAGGGGCCAGGTAGGGGCTGCAGCTGCTAACTGTGTGGTGCCCTCTAAGATTCAGCACCAGGGGCTTTGCCCTGGTCATTCCGCCTTAGTTATGGCCCTGCACGTGCATGTGCTTTGTAAGGGAAGTGAATGCATTGTGCTTCCAAGAAAAGCTTCCAGTTGTGACTGAGTATACCATCAAAGCTTCATAATAGCAGAATATTCAACAGCTCTTCTCTCTCTCATATGCTTTTACAGCATTTATTTCATGCTTGTCTTTGGGGAAATTGGTGCATTTGGTCCTGAACTTTTATTTAACTAATTCTAATATAGCAGGTTATATGGCAAAAAACCCCTACAAAATATGCCTCTGTCATATATGCCTCTGTGTCCAAAATTCATGTCTGGATAATTACATTCTGATGACCTATACTCCCCTTGCAGTTTCTACTTCACATGCTATTTATCTTAATTTACTGTTAAATGATGATATACGTTGTTAAACAGCTGCTGCATTCCACCCAGAGGTGGCTGCATTTAAGTGATGGGCTAAGAGATTCAAGTGCACATTTTGTAAGGTTCTTTGGGGATCCTCCTGGATGAAAAGCACAATTATAACTAAGATCATTATCATTATCATGAAAAGCCTTCTCAAGGAAGCAATTCCACCTTCTGCTTCTGACACCTCATTTCTCTGTTGTCTCAGGAGTCTCTTTTGTATCTCCTAGGAGTGTCAGTTCACATCTTAATCTCTTTGTGTGTAATCTCATTACAGATAATCCCATTTGCTGG
This sequence comes from Podocnemis expansa, assembly GCA_007922195.1. NCBI lineage: Eukaryota > Metazoa > Chordata > Testudines > Podocnemididae > Podocnemis > Podocnemis expansa. The sequence goes on from ML682005.1 coordinate 45,113,799, forward strand.
AGATGTCAGTACTTCTCGTCTATGTGAGGAAGGATTTCCATTCATCTCATTGGTAACTGATCCCAGATACATTTACTGTCTGTCTAAATAGACCAGCTGGAGCTGGATTCTCCCTCAGGTTGGGAATGTCTGTGTTCCACAAAAATGTGTCAGGGAATAAAAATGTTTCTTTTTGCCAATTAAACTGAATAAAATTACTCATAATTTACTCTAGATGGAAAGGAAATTTTGGTAATTTCCCAGTTATAAAAGAATAAGATTTATCAATTAATTCTAAAAGGCCCTGAAATAATCTTTCAGGACTACCCACCTTAAATCCACTCTGTTTTGTGGAGGCAGATTCAGTAAGAACTTTCCTCACTTTGAGTCTTATCTTTTAGTAACTCTTGTCAATTAGGGAGATATAGTCTACTCTGGATTCATTAAGTGTACCACAATTTTTAGTCAGTGACAGGCTAAGGGGAGGACAAGACTGAGCAAACACAGAGGATAAATGATGAGAGAAGGGAACAGTCTGGAGAAAAATGCAATCTTTAAGGAACCATGTTTCCTATAACATGCTTGTCCTTAAACTTTTGAGTAGGTTATGATTGTTGATAAAAATAATACCCCCAGAAACCTCATTCTTGAAGGGAAGAGGAATAAAAAGCAGTCACTCTCATCTGACGGTTTGAAAAAAGAAAAGATGTTTGTACCACTCACTGACTGGCTAATGAATAATCAGATTTCACAGCTTGAGTGCTGGGGTGGTAATTTGGTTGCACGCCATGCTCCAAATCCATGGAATAGTGCTTCATTAATGTGAAGACCTGTATAATCAAACAATTAGCAGTCTCTCTGCTGCTAAAGCAGCTTTTCATCAGCATATATACTTTGTTGTAAGATGAGTCTCAAATTACTGGATCTGACAGCAACTAATCTTTTACTAAATCACAGCATCAGTAAAATGGAATGGATGGAGCATCCGTATTTTTAACCTGTCAGGCTAGGTCAGCAAGAGTTGCACTCTTGCCAGATCACACTCAATAAAGAGTACTGTCAGGAAATCCTGGAGGTTAAAGGTGAACTGAAATTTCTTTTTAAATGAATAAAACATTGTCGGACCATAAATTGTTAACAGAACACACGCAGGCCTTACCTTACACATGAATATATAAAGCAAAATATTTGAAATAATTTCCTTCTTTGTTTATTTGCCAAGGAGTGAGTTTCAGAATTCCACACTTCTCCCAGCCTTCAGGTGCTCTTTGGGTGTGTTCACACAGCCTCCTTATTCTGAAACAATGGAGGTTGTTCCGAAATCAGGTTTCAGCTGTTCACACGACGCACAGTTGTTTTGGAACAACGGTTCCCGTTGTTCCGAAACAACCGCGTTGTTTCGAAACAATTTAGACCTAGTCTGTGGGCGAAACAACGTTGTTTCGCAACGGTTGTTTCGAAACAATGCCGTGCGAACGTGTTGTTTTGAAACAATGGTGGTTTTGAAACAACTTGTTTTGAAACAACCATCGTCTGAACATGTTGTTTCAAAATGACGGTGAGTTGTTTTGAAATAACTGTTGTCCGGAATTGCTATTTCAATGCCAGCTTTTCTCCTTATTTTGAAGTGACTTTTTTGCTAATTCGAAATAAGTCACTTCGAAATAAGGCGTTATTTTGATTCAAGTTGTTTCGGAACAACCGTATCGAAATAACCCCCTGTGTGAGAACACAGCCTTTGACACTACACAGGATACACTGTCATGGGGAACAGGAAACTCTACAAGTTTCCACTCACCAAGTTTCCTAGGAATTCTTACCATGGAAGAAAACCAATATTTCCATTCCTTGTAACATGGATTCTATTGAGATCTATGCAGCTATTAGGGGATTTGTGAAAGGCCAGGGACAGCTGTTCTATGCCTCCCTTCTGCTTTCCAGTTCTTCTAGAAACATCACAGCTGAAAAAAAGAAAATTTAGCATTGAAACTAAATGTTACTCCAAGCTGCAATTTGTTCATTTAGATATGGGTATGGATTATGAATCTTGCAAAGCTCAGGAATCCCCAGACCCAGGGCTGAGGTTTTGCCCAACACAAATTAAAACCAACATTGGCTTCTGGGCCTTGGTTTAATAATGAAGGTCGCTTGACTGGAGAAAGATCTGGACATTAAGAAGATGCAATATAGGAGAGGAGCGGGTGTTAGATGTTTTTCTGCTTACACCAGAATAATTTATGAAAGACCTGAAGAAAGAGTTAAACCAAGTGTAAATCTAGTACAGGAAAAAAACAGGCCATAAATGTATCTTTTCCTATAGACTCAGTACAAACTGTCTTGCAACTATAAACAGTTTTCTTTGCTATCAAATTTTATTTTATTTTATTTTATTTTATTTTATTTTATTTATGCTGGCCTTTTGGGTCTCACTTGTGTTACCATCATTTGTTTTCCTGAAATCAGATGAATACTAAGGAATGGTTCCTTTCTTCTGCAGCATGGTGGGTGTTTTCATGTGCATATATCTGAAACAAATAGCACTATTCATGGAGTTAATATAGATACTGAGCCAGATCCTCAGCTGATGGAAGTCAATGATGTAGCAAATTTGATTTACAGCAGCTGAGAATCAGACCCATTATTTTTAAAATATTATTTAGTAACAGATGATCTTATAGGGAACGGAGTTGGGCTGTATTTGTAATGAAAGAGTTTATTTTTGCTTTTACATACTTCAGGAGTTTCCCATCCTACTGATCAAAAAGTAGCTTCATTTACATATGAGATACACTGTACCAGTCTTGAGACCCAATCATGTGAGATGAAGTAAGGAGATGCTGAAGGGCTCTGTAGTTTGTAAAGATCAGCAAATGTGTTTCTTCTTATTGACTCTTCCCAGGGTATAATAGTCTCACGTGGCGGACACAACTGATGCACGTTAGAAATTGTAAAGGGCCAGTCATAACTGGTTGTTATGGTGAAGATGAAAGGAGACATGCCCCTCTAGCGTTAACTATATCAGTTTAATATCAAATTGGGAAGCTTCTGCTGCAGACCTCATAATGGTTGTTTTTATTAGAAACAGACAACATGAGATTGGAAAAGGCCAATATCCCGCCTTTCTTCTCATACTTATTACTTATTTTCAGCAACAGCTGTGAGGCACTAAAACAAGATCATTCATGAGACAGACGGACTCCAACAACTTCACCCAAACATTTATCCATACCTGACTTTCCAAAGGCCCTGCAGTTATTGCAACATTCTATGTTTTTATTCTGGAAATGTCCGCAGTATACCTAGGCTGTCTGTTGACCTGAGAATTTCCTCTTTGTCCATGTATTCTTTCAGAAACAGACACATTAAGGGGACAGCAAAAAAAAAAAAAAAAAAAAGACAACAACAAGGAGTCATGTGGCACTTTAAGACTAACAGATTTATTTTTCGCATTAAAGGGACACTGACAGACTGAGAAAGAGTTTATGTATGTACAAAATAAATAAATTTATGTACCTCTTAGTATTTTTTTTTAACCTTTGTTACAAGGCTAATTTTTCCTCAGAGATGGTCTCTATACCACACTTATCCCCACCCAAGTGTCAAGGTTCCTTTCTTTGTTTCAAAGAGTTAAAAGCCCTTCTTTCTTCTCTTGAACTTCTTACTCAATTCTCTGAACACCCCATGTTCTCTGTGTTTCAGCAATCTTCATTTTTTCCCTTGGATCTCTGCAAGGCCACCATACATCTCTCCTATATATACTATCCCTCTGCTTTCATACATACTAAGCTTTACATGACACTCAGAGATATAGATAAAGAAACAATTAGATTTACACATTTTTTTTAGGTATCTGAATTGGTTGGCTGGGGGGGCAAAATAAGAATTCAAACGGTTTCTCATGGGAAAACTAGAAATGTGTGTGGTTTTTATCTGTTCGCACAAATGTGATAGAATGCATAATATCATACACAGTTTTCATCAGCATTAGGAAATGAATAAAAGAAGGCAGGTCCATTAGGAGAAAGCTGATAAGTTCTTGCATGTGTTGTTTGCATTCTTTGTTGCAACAATTTGGTTCTTTGTAGGATGCATTTGTCAGCCAACTCTTAGTGAATCAGTGATGCTTCCTGGAAGATTTTGTAATATTTGCTTTTTGAAACAATTCTCAGAATTTCCTGTTTTATTCTAATGTTTAAAATGACTAAGGACGTTTTCATAATATCAGGTTAAGTAGGGATCCATTACTATTGATTTACATTATTAATAGCACAGTAGCAACTCTAGCAACCCCAACCAAAGTCAAGCCTAGTCATGTTAAGAACTCTACAAACAAGTAGTATAGAAAATGGCCGCTGCCCTGGGCAACTCACACTCTTATGGCTGTCTGCTTAATTCTGAGTTGCAGTCATAGTTCTTTCGTGAGGCTGCAGCAATTTCCTCAGTAACTATTGTTATTTAATATTTACATTACACTACCAATCAGAGGATCCAATCAAGTTAAGTAAGCGGTGCTTAATCTTGGATAGGTAGGTGGTGATCTGTGACTGCATCATCATCATTATCATCATGGCAAATGCCAAATGTATATGTCCTGACTGTTACTCAGATAGATCTCTGGCTAGGTCCTTGAATTATTTTGGCTGGATATTTAATCTGTGTCCATCCCTCGCAATCTTATTGCACCACGGAAGCTCTTGATGCTCATGTGATTGTTGACTGGTTAGTGGTATTCCTTGGTACACATGCTCTGAAATTTTTTGGTCTTCGATTCTACCAATATGTGTGTAACCAAGAAAGCTCTCTAAACCAAACCATTGGCAATGGAGGAGGTTGCTGGGTTCGGCTTTGAATATCCTCGGGTGTGTCTACACTGAAAAGTTTTTTCGGGATAAGGAGGCTTATCTCGAAAAAACTTTTCTGTGTCCAGGCAGACATTTGCTTTTTCAAAAAAAAGCAGTTTTATATTTTAAAAAACTAAGCGCTTTTTCGAAATCATTAAACCTGCTTTAATTTTGTAAGAGCAAATCTTTCAAAATAGTTATTTTGAAAAAAGCCATTCCAGGATGTGGAATTGGCTTTTTCGAAATAATTATCAGGGGATTCCCCCCAGAGGGCTGTATTTTGCCCAGGGTCCCTCACCAGGCAAGGCAAGATTTCCTGCCAAGGGACAGATGCCCCCTGGGGATTTGTTCCCTGTGGGAGACAGAGTTCCCCAGTGGGGCAGCCAGGAACCCTGGCGGGGCCGCACTCCCTGCTGTGCAGCCTGGGAGCCAGGAGGTGCCGCTTCCCTCCCCCGCATGCTGATCTGCCCCCCAGCCTCCCTGTTAAGGATGGGGGGCGACTATGAGGGGGCTAGGAGCCCAATTGGGCTCAGAGCTGCTTGTGGCACCCCGCAAGCAGCTCCAGCCTGGTCAGTTTCACAGCCATGAAATTGACCAGGCTGGGAGCTGCTTGCTGGGTGCTGCAAGCAGCTTTGAGCCCAATTGGGCTCCTAGCCCCCTGCTAGGTCTCCCCCCCCCATCCTTAACAGGGAGGCTGGGGGGCAGACCAGCATGCAGGGGAGGGAAGTGGCACCCCGTGGTTCTCTGGCTGCGCAGCGGGGAGCGCGGCCCCACCGGCGTTCCTGGCTGCCCTGGAGGAGAGCGCAACCCTGCCAGGGCTCCCTGGCTGTCCCAGTGGGGAACGCAGCCCCACTGGAGTTCCTGGCTGCCCCAGCTAGGAGTGCAGCCCAACAGGGGTTTCTGGCAGCCCTGGAGGGGACATCTCTCCCTAGGTGGGGAAACCTGTCTGGGGGGGAGGATCTATTTCAAATCAGAGAGTCTAATGTAGACTCTCTAACTTCAAAATACTAATTCCTGCTTTATTTCAAATAAGGAGTCTGTATTTATTATTTTGAGTTAATATCAGCAAAGTTATTTCGAAATAGCTATTTTGAAATAACTTTGCCATTGTAGACGTAGCTGTCAGGTCTGATCTTGTCCTGTGACCTGATACGGAGCAAAGACAACAGGAATCAAAAACATCAATCTGGTGTTCTTCAATCTTCCTTTGCTCCCATGTTTCATTTCTGTACAGTGGAGCTGGTATAACTATGATTCTACTGATCTGCAGCTTTATGGCAAGCTTGATGCTGCAAAGTACCCACAGAGAGTGTTAAAGGCTCTGGACCAGGCTAGCAGTCGCTGCTGTACAAGTGTCTTCATCTTTCAGTCATCCACCAGCATTGTCTCTGATGTGGCCCACATATCTGTCATCTTGTTGTTCCTCTAAACAGATTAACACTGAGCTGGCTGTAATCTGAAGACAGAGGCTGCTTAGTGGTAATGGCCAGTGGAAAATATACAACATGGTTTCCTATCACCATGGAAATTCAGCAAGTTAGTGTTTTGGCACTCCTTGTCTGTTAAACTCTGTTTTATCATTGGTTCATTCACCTAAACCATCACAACCTCACTGGTTTGTTTTGTTCATATGATTTATTTGGAAACCTAGTATATCAGGGCTGCATCATCATACAGAAAAACTAGTTAGCCAGGCAAGGGACATTTCACCCAACCATTGCAAGTCTCAGCAAAGGAGCATGTTAGGGTGGAAGGGAGTGAGGCTACAGCTCATGAGAGCCATGATGGGCAGCTTTGGTAGCCCCCCTGGAAACACACTGTACAACCTTAACCTATATATTTATAATTACAAATATTATAAAACTGTTAAACTATCCACATCTGCCTCTCAACAAATACAGAAACTATCTAAGGAGAACTGTAACTAAACAATTTTTCTATGATACCTTGCTATGTTCTTGATCCTAGCTCATCTGTGGTTCTCAACGATATCAACCATAGGTCCACATTTCTAAACTTCATCACCTATTTGTAATTCTGACTACAATGACATGCTTTCAGGTAACAAGGAACTTTCCAAATGTGTTCACAGTTCTTTAGGGAAAGAAAGAGGGAGGCATGACTTTTGAACTGGTATATATTAATGCAGTGGTTCCCAGTCTTTTCAGTAACGGGACACACTTCAATGAGACGAAAAATTCTACAGCTCATCCACTTTTTTCAGCTGACTTGATTGCTCATAAACATCACATTTACTTACATTTACTATGGTTATGGTCTTACTAGAGAGGTTTGCAACACAGTGCACACAACAAGCTAAAGAAAGATCGAATGCATTAATGTTTCAAATCCACCAGAAAAAATACACAGCATCTCTATTTTGCCGTTTGGCCACCTGCATTTAGAATGTTCACATTTTAGAATCAAAAGACCTATACCTTGCTTTTAATCTGATGATTAATTTTCACAAGTTTTATGAGTTGTAATTTTGGTTGGACAGAATATTGTTTAAGATGAAACAATGTTTTACACTGCCTTTCATTACCTTTGTACAAAATTTCATGGCACACTTGGACAGTTCTCACAGTATGCCAGTGTGCTGTGGCACACCAGATGAAAATCATTGTGTTAACATATCCAGTTCTGATAGAAATAATATTTCATATTGTAGAAAAAAGATGTGTGAACATACTCCTGGGAATTATTGACTATGGGTGTGGTTTTCAGATATGCCTAGGGGAGTTAAGCACTCACCTCCCATATTCTTTTGGTAAAAGTTAGGCATATGATTCCGTGTCACCTTTGAAAATCTCACCCTCAATCACTTATTGATCTCAAAACAAGAAGCTAAACATAAAGTCAATAATAGCAAAACAGTGAATGTATTATTTTCTTTCTTTCTTTCTTTCTTTCTTTCTTTCTTTCTTTCTTTCTCACTAGGTAGTTCATATTCTTCAAAATAGCAAGAGCTGTGCAACACTAGTAGTAGTTTAGTAAAAAGCAAAGCTGATATATTGTACACACAATTATTTTAGTTTTCAAAGTGTGATGCCTTGAGAAATATCCACATATATTTCAAACAGAACTGTATGTCTGTCCAAAGAATGTATTAATTTACACACACGCGCATGCATGCAAACATATACAGAAAACATACTTATATTTTTATGATAAAAGGTAATTTTTTGCTGACAAGTTCTTCTGCTGATTACTGCCTTCTTGCTAATATAAACCTCTTTGCCCTATGCTAGATCTAAATTCTGCATGTTTCTGCATATGCTTAACATTGATCACACAGTTCAATGAAATTGTTTGCATAAGTAAACTTCAGTGGGAATGGTCATTTGAATAAAATGAGGCACAAAAGCGTTTCCAGGATCAGGGCCAAAATGAGACTGTGAAAAGACTACCATGATAGCACAAACGATTTCCACATGTGAAACTTACATTGTAAATTATATATATAATATTTATACAGACATATTCATCATACTGTATTGCAGATTCAGCACATCATATTTTAAAGTATCTGCTATGCCACTTCTGAATTTAGTCCAATACATGCGTTAAAAGAGTTTCAGAGCATTCTTGGCTTAGACACATTAATAATACTTAAATTAGTCCTGAAAAGTGTCACTGATTCCTGAAACTATAAACACAAATAGAAAAACTTTGTATGAAGATATTCAGTTTTTGCTTTGTTCTATAAAAAGCAGTTTAGATTTTTTTTTTACAGAAAACTTGTGTTTTAACAAATCACTGCCATGAGCTAATTCACATCTGAATCCAGAAAATGCTCTCAGCATTATCCTCCTCTGTTCACATATATTTCAAGTAAATGACATCAAATTGTATTTGAAATACCAAACTGGCATTAATGGAAGCTTTTTTTTTGCTCCAGGCACCATTTTAAAATAGATGAGCATAAAAATGCAGTCTGCATCATTAAGTTTATATGAAACTAGTGAGAATAAAAATCACCATGTAAGTTCTAATAAGATGTGTTTTTCATTCCAGTTTAATAACCCAAGACTATATTCATCTTCCAGTATAATAAATACACTGAAGGGAAAACATTCTTTTGTGGTTTTTAACATGTTGAGAGTTTCAGAAGATGAAGTTTTCTGGGAAGCTCAGTGCAGAAAATTCTTTAATATGGCAGTACGGAGTATTATTATCATAAATAATTAATGTGCACAGCAGAAGAAAGCCTACTTTCATTAATAATTCTTATTTTTAGTTGGCAGAAGCTAGAGGTGCTGTATCTTCTTTCATCCGATCTATGTCAATTTCCTTGATTTTAATTTAATAGATGTTAAAATTTTAAAGGTGTTGCATATTCTGCAATGGGTTTTTGTTTTGGCTTTGCATTAATATCTTAGCACTAATTCTTATCTACTGAGATATTTTTAGTAACAGGCAAAAGGAAAGGGGAAAAAAAAAGTAGCAACCAGGCAAGGTAGAGTGGGCATCAATGTCAGCTTCTTTCAACATACATTTCCTTTGGGGACCAGTTAAAATGCTTCTTTGATTAGGACCTCAGGAAATATTAAACAGCTCTGCTGTGAATTTGAACTCATCAGACTTTCTCTATTTATTTTTTTGAATGCAGCGATAATTCACCTCCCTCATTTCTAGAACACTGGTTCCTTCCAATCCAACCTTACATTTGTGATCAACCAAGTCACTTGTCAAAACCTTGGAATCTCTGATGTCACATGTTGGTGCTTCAGTAAGGCAGTATCTAAGAAGGAACAGATTCTAAATGCATTGTCTTAGCACAAGTGAGGAAATAAAATGAATGCTATAGGTGGCACCAAGGTTACACTTTACAAGGCAAACACAGGTAACGTGGTATTAAAACAAAGGAAATTAATGTGACAATTGAAAAACCAAAAGCAGGGGAAACCATTTTGCATTGCCACGTAAAATCAGAAAAAGAGGTGGTGCCTCTACTTTAAACTTTGGAAATAATACTGTTGAGATGTAGATGTTAACCTGCAATATGTGTTTAACAAGTCTGCAACTGCACTTGCTAAACAGTGTCAATGTTAGAGCTGATTGAAAAATTATGATTACTTTGCATAAATTAAAAAAAAAACCCTTTTAAATTATTCTGAGACAATGAAGAGTTTTTGAAGGAAAAAAATGAAGCCAAAACAAAAAAAATATAGTCACCTCCCCCCAGTTTTCCTCCTTTTCTCATTGTCTTTTTTTTCTTTTCCCTCTCCTTCTCCTTTTTTCAGAGACAAAATGGGGGAAGGAATCAGGCGGTGAAGGACAAAGGGGAAGGAAAAAAATGTGAAATGTATTGAGGAAGAATAAAAAAAAACCTGAAAAATATTTTAGTTGGGAGTAGTTGAAAAAATGGAAACTTTCAAACAAAATGAAAAATTTCCACAAAATGCTCATTTTCTAAAAATGGTCATTTTTCATGAAAAAGAAAAAAGAAAATGATTGTAAATGAAAAGTTTCAACCAGTAAATAGGCATCTATATCTGCACAAAGAAATATTGATTTCAACTCTACATCATCACTTCATAGGCCAGCTACTGAAAATGTCTGTAAATTGTTGCTTTTTCATAATAATCTCATAATATACTTGCTTGGAAAATAATAATTCAACCTTATCTATTTGTCTCAGGGATTTATACTGGGGTCCATCTGTCACACAAATATGAGCAGGAATCCCATATTGAACAACCAGCCAGAGCGGTATGTGGCATCCTAACAAGTCAAGTTTTTAGCCAGTTGAAGCACCAAAAACAAACAAACCACCTTCCACATGCATATTTGCATATTTATGAATCTGCATGTGTGAATGGGAACTTATAAGTCTATGGAAGTTTGTGTGCCTTCAAACCTGAGACCCTCACTTGTTGTAACAACATGCCAGAATGGATTAGACACTGACCCACCAATGGCATAAAAATAAACAACTACTGACTGTATACTAGCTGGTCACAAGGTGCACTTAGACAAGACAGAAGGGGCATAGGGGGAATGCAGAGCAGCCCAAATTCCCCTATAAAGAATCCCTCTAATACAGTCAGAATCCCTCAAGAGGATTCCCAGGCAATGCAAATCAACATGGAAGTTGCACTGCGCTTGAAGGGAGGCCAGTGTACTCCCTTCTCTGCACCTGTTGTACAAACCCAGCCCAGAGCCAGATGCACAAACACGGATCTGCCAAAGCAAACAGAGCAGCATCCGGTGTAGGGCATGCTGATACTGTGCTGATGACAAACGTCTACAAAAGAAATAGTTATATGGCTAGGAAACCATGAAGTGATACACCTATTTTTGAGTTACTCATTTTTGCAAACAAAGATTAAGTCCTAAACATGCACATAAAGTTTAGGTCATTAACATCATTGGTGTAGTTTGACATCTATATTTGGGGTTTGAGGGGCTGCTCCAGTGGGGCTGTGAGTGGAGGGGGGCAAATTCTGCACCTGCATGAGGCTTGCAGTTCTCCTCCTCAACTCTTCTTATGATTAATATCTGTATAGCATGAAGCAACAGGGATGCTGTCTTGCTGCACTTGAAATGCATATGTAAGGCACCACATGATTAGAAATATTTTTTGTCATCCCTCCCTTTTGCTCAATCAAATGGTGAGAACACACAACATAATAACATTATACTTCACTTCTTTGGTATATTTCTTCCATAGACCTCAGTGCACTTTAGAAAGATGAATAAGTATAATTACACACCAGTGTTATTTTCCTGCTAAAGGCTAAAAGGTGACAAACATACCTGTATTTTAATAGTGTTTCTGCTGCTATGGAAGTGAGAAAGGAAGTGAGAAGAGTTCTTGTTTTAACACTAACAGACTCACTAATTAGCAAATGCAGACGAATTATACAAGAGGTGAAAGACAGGCTCACATTCTAAAATCTGCATCAAAAGCCACAAAAACATTCTTCTGACTTTCAGTGACGACTCCTTTATTTCCTATTAATCCCTTCTGACAATGGATTTATTTGCAAGAAATCATGCAAATACCTTAATCTGGAAGACAGTATAACAATCTAGAGCCCTGTCTTTTAATTATACCTTGACAAGTATTTGTTTAAGAGAAGAAGTGTTGATACAGGAGTATGTTTCCATGTATAAAACTGGAACCCATGCAGAAAAACTGTGTAGCTCTTTGAAGTAAATAGATAGTCAATAAAGAAACAATCTTTAAAGATAATACATTTCTATGTACTATGAAATATATTAGAAAATGAGTTGGTGAAGGAATAGAACTCTTGGGCTGAATTCTTTGTGCTCATAAAACATGAAAAAAGATGTTTCTTTAAAGTCCATTGCGTCTCATGTTTATTATATGCATTATATGGTGTTGAGGTTTCAATATTTCTCTAAATGTTGCAAACTATCTCTGCCCAGACATTTTTGATTGTTTGTAACAGCCTAATTTGAAGAGTGATTTAAGAACTGATTGGCAGTTGGCACAAAATTAACTATAATGAACTCATTTCAGTTGAAATGGACTAGATACTATGCTGGCTGTGGAAACTTTTTTGAGCTGGTTTCTCTCCAGTAAACATAGTCCTGCAGGCTCTGTTCATCTGTCTACAAGAAAAGAGCCTTTTCCATTCTGCATAAAATGCTGTGAAAATGCCACTGAGAACTATTGATTTCATGATCACTGTTGCTCCCAGTAGGAAAACTGGACAGTGATAAACTCAGTGGCAAAACAACAGTGATAAGTCCATTTTTTCTTTTTTGATTCACAGGTAGCTTGCCCTCTTTCTAAAGGAACAAGAGCTACATATGTTTATCAGACAGCAATCTCAACTGCCTGTAGAGGACTATGTATTTCTGGCCTTAGCACATGTTTTTAGGTAACTCTAACCTATTGCTTATTCTTGTACCTTTTGGGTCAGATTCTGATATTTTACCAGTTTTACAATGGTGTAAGTGACATAGGCACTGTGTAAAGCTATTTTGCTTGTTCCTAGCTGCTGCTATGGTTAATCTTTTCTTCTTTGAGAAGGGAAAGCCAGGTGAGAGGTCCTACAGCTCTTCTGGTGTTCTAATGTTTTGTGTAATGAAAATAGTGCAAAGAGAAGAAGGCAAACAATAGTGGCCATTTACTCAGAATACAACCTACTGGGTCAGATTCTTAGTGAGTGTGAATCAGGAACTGATTGACTTTAATGGAGCTAAACTGATTTACATCAGCTGAGGAACCCACCTAGTTAGCTTTTTAACTAAAAAGATGGTTTTAGCTTTTTCATTGAAAATCACTTTGGAATAATTTATGTCCTTCCACAACCAAGCAGTAGTGGGGGGAAGGAAGATTAAGGAATTTCCACTCCCTCCTCTTCTTCATATTGCTTGTATAACATGCACAACTCCTTTCCCCAGAGCAGGGAGAAGTATGGGAACTACTGATGAGATGATACCCCCTGAAGGAAACTGTCAGAAAAAGAATAGAAAGGAGCAGAAAAGGAGAAGGAGTAGGCAGCACTATTAATCAACGCCCCTGCTATGCCAACAAGAGCATGTTATATCTCTCAAAATGGGGTGCTTCGTCACCAACACAACTGGGCAGCAGTAAGTTACTTCTCTCTCCTTCCCAACCCCTCTACACCACCTTCAGCACAGGGCTGTGTGTATCATGCACACCTAGCTCTTTAAAAGCACAGGTGCCAGTGCAGTAAGCATGAGAGCTCAGTAAATACAGTACAAGGATTACATTAATATTCTAGAGGCAAGGTGTAGGAGGTAATATCTTTTATGGGACCATCTTCTGTTGGTAAGAGAGACCAGCTTTTGAGTTTATGGAGAGCTCTTCAGAAACTGAAGAGGAGCTCTCTATCTCTCCTCAACAGAAGTTGGTCCCATAAAAGATATTATGTCACCCACCTTGTCTCTCTCACATCCTCGGACTGACACAGCTACAACAACACTGCATGCATTATTCATTTTATTTAGTTACCTGGGGCATGTGAGCTGAGATACAAATATACAAGCTCACACATACAAGTTGTTTGGTGTTTGAGTCAGCCAAAAGAAGCTGAAGTGGAAAGTTTGCTGTTAAAACCAGTGTACTAGAATAGGAAAAAAACTTGATTGCATATTATCATCATTTTTTATTTACATTGTAGTAGATCCCAAAGATGCCGATTAGAATGGAGGCTCTCTTGCATTTCAGTCGCTGTCTTGAACAGCATAGCTATTGCTTTTATTCATCTCCTCCTTCAGCACAGCACAGCTATGCATTCGAAAAAGCACTAACAATTTTATTCCGCATTCCCTTTGAAGGACATAAAGGCAACACCTGTGCAAAAGCTTCTCACTCTGTTTAACGCAAGAAAAGCACAGTCGCTTCCTACACTGTGTCTGCACTACTCATCATAATAAATTGTCAACCTCCTGGACTTTTTGGGTATGGTCTGATACTCATTAGCGTACACACACCCATGCACCCACCCTGTCACCTTCTTGGAATTTCAAGAAAAATCCATATGAATGAATATGCACCTTGAAGTAAACAAGCTATATCAGAAAAGACACAGGCACAAAAGAAAGTTCCTGGGTGCTGCCTGCCACTGTATTCTGTGCACTGTGCTAGCTTTCTTCTTATCCTGCACCATGTTTACCTCACCTGTTCAAAGATACTTTCATTGCCAGGTCTCCTCCCAGTTCAGATGCTAATCTCACATGGAAAATAAAATAATTGTTAACGTGGCTGCATATGGGAGGCTTGCTAAGCAATTTTTTAACAATTAGGACCGGGTGGGGGAAGTGTTTGTATTTCAAAGAAACTTTTCCTTGCTCCTTTTTTCTGGCACCACTTGTTTTTCTGCCACTAGAGTGCAGATTAGGGTGAGTAACAGGGTCATTTCTGGGGACAGAAAGAGGGAATCTTTGACAGCAGATTCATTAAACCAGTTTCAGTCTTTCCCCATTTTTAATATTAAAGGACTACAGAGCAAAATAGGCTAGAAAATGGTGCTTGGAAACATGATCAAATGGGTTTACAGCTAATAATTTTTTTAAAAATGTTTTTCAGAGCCGTTGCTTGGAGATGTATTAAAACCAGTTCCAAAGGGACAGCCATGTTAGTCTAGTTCAGTAAAACAAAGACAAATTTATTTATTGCATGAGCTTTCATGGGAGAAAATCCCACTTCATCAGATGCTTCAAAGTCTTTAAGTGCCACAGGACTCCTTGTTTATTTTATTAAAACCAGCGGGAGGGAGGGGGGGAGAGAGAGAGAGAGAGGAAAGGAGCCTAAGAATAGCCTTTGAGTTACGGAAATAGAGAAGCAGACAGAGAGAATATGATAACTGAATTTGGTTTGTCTGGTCCATAATCCACCTTTATCCTATGACTGTATTTTCCAGCTTTGGGTCTTGATCCTACCAGGCGCAAGGCACATTCAACTGCTACCGCAATGAGTGCAAGCTGAAAATCTCCAGCACCTTGTGGAATTGAGCTCTGCCTTTCTGTATGCTTTTTTTTCTCAGGGCTTTTACACTCAGGAGTGTTTTTGTCTTTAATTTTTCGTCTTGCTACTTGTTCATCTGTTTTTATGCAGTATTTCTTCTCTCCCCTCTGTGAAGGCAAGCTGTGATTGTTACCACCTGCACCAGCGACAGCGAAGTGCACACGTGACTCTTTTAATGCTAATATTCTGAAGGCTGTTCTCTCTATCACAGGCCAATGTAAGTTGTTTGTTCATAGGAGAGCCAGTAAGCAAGCTTCTTCCTCCCCAGAAATATTGTGGATTCAGCCTCTTTCTGCTTGTCCTCTGCCCAACATCATTCAAACCGACAGTTGGAGAACTGACTCCTCTAGTAAACTAAGGAATGTTATTCTTTTTTTGTTCTTGTTGTTGTTCTTGTACTTGGAGATGAAGTGTCACTTAATTATGGTGTCTAAGGTCCAAAATATTTGTGTAATTATAGATAATGAATGCTAATTCCCAACTATGTTCAGGATAAGCATTTATGCCCCACAGCCCTGTCTGTTATATCCAAGGGAGGAAACTTGGGGGAAATTGTCCACATGTTGGACCTTTTGCTTTCTGCCTGGTTGTCTAACCTGAGCAGATCTGTGCTCACCCAGTTGTAGTGCTTTCTGTGATTCGGTGGTATGACAACACATGACAAAATATCTTGATACCACAGAAAAAGACCTGAAAAGACCAGATAACCAAGTCACACTAAAGCCACTTAGCTCCACAAAGCAAACTTTAAAGAACAACAGAATGAATCCTGGTGTTGTGTAAACCTGGCATAGATGATGGTACACTGTCTCCCCCTGACCCCCAGAAGTGTGCTGGGGTTGGTTCTGGGTGTGACAGAGCCAGGAAGGGGTGGAGCTGGTGCATGAGTCACTGTGCTGATCTTCAGGAGGTGGAAAGCTCCCAAAGCCATTTTTGTCTCTACTTCTCTTGCAGTGGCACTGTGTATTGCCATGAGCAGTTTATTTTCTTCTTCAGTTTATTTTGAGAAAAGTATTTCTGAATGGGTAGTGTGAATGAACTTCTCTCTGAGGTGTGTGTGTGCGCGTGTGCGCACACGTGTGCACATGTTGGGGCTTTGGTTTGTCCACACCTTGGGTGAAATCCTGACTATTGAACTCTTTGGGAGTTTTCCCATGTGCTTTAATGCAGCCAGGATTTTACTACCTAAGTTTTACAGGTCACTAAAACTGTTCACTTCTTCAGCATTCCTACCATATGGGTCATCACCACCAGTGGAAGCAGAGACCTTGACAATCTCCTTGGAGCCAAGTACTGCTCCAAATGCTAATAAAGCACAATATAGCTTACACAACAACTTTAACTCCAAGAATCTCATAGAGCTTTGTGGCTGTCATTAATTTAGCCTCACAATATCCTTGTCAGACAAGTGGCAAAGTATTCATTTTACAGGGGGATAAGCTGGGACACAAAGAAGTAAGTTTCATGCCTCACAGTGAAGGAGTGCTGAAGATGGAGAAAAAACCCATCTGCACTGATTACCAGGTCTGGGCTATATTTCTGATATACAGTACATTGGTTGGAAGGGATTTTTGCTTCTAGTATGGAAATTGTACTGATTTACCAATTATCAAAATATTTCAGACTATTGTCTATCTCTAACCACTTTATGACACTTTTTTGACTATGTCGTTTATAGTATTCTTCTGTAGGGTCTCTCATTGGCATTAGCTAATTGGAGAGTGCAGCCTGATTTGCTGGCTACAAAATATAAACTGGAGTTTTCCAGGCAGGCGCTCCTCTTGGAAGACAATAACTGCAAAGCTGCATGTCAATACACATCATAGTAGAGTCCTTTGTTCTAGTCCAATATTGTCAACACAGGCTAAATCTTGAAAGCAGGCAGCTCATGTATCACCATCAAAGATGGTATGGAAAACAAAAACGTGAGACACCTCTGAGTGCATCTCTTCTAGTCTGGGAAATCATAAGACTCTCTCTTGTCCAAATACAGCACTGCATCCCTAGGAGAGAGCAAAACAAATGTATTTTCTCCAAAACCATGCATTGCAATGTAAGCTTCTGACCATTCAGTTCAGTTTTGTTTTGACAGATGCCTTTGGACTCTGAAAGAGATCATGGTTGCTGCCTTTTTAGAATAATATTTCAGAGGTCCAACAAGTGTGCTCAGATTTATTTGCCAGTTTTCCTTTATGCCAACAACTACGTAATGCAGCAAGACTGCACAAGGCACCAGGCGCTGTCTGATAAGCTTTTACAGGAAGGTTGGTTTAATCCAAGAATCTTTACATGTCTTCTACTCCATTGCCTTCTGGTCCCCTGCCAAACTGAGGTTCTTTCTTTGGAGTCTGTTAGCCAAGACCTGGATATTTGACTTTCAAAAAGGAAAGGAAGGAGAGTTCTAACTCTAGTCCAGAGCTCTAGAGAACAGTGATCCAAGTCCCTGTTCTGCCACAGGCTTTTGGTGTGACCTTGGGCAGTCATTGAGCCTCTCTGTTAGTTTCTGATCAGTAAAATGGGGATAAAATTTATCTTCACAGTTGTGTTGCAAGGATAAATGCACTGAATTCTGGAAGTGCTCAGCTACTGTGGTGAGGTGAGCCTTACAGGCTATGTCTCCACTAGCCACAGGAAGTTTAGTTTGAACTAACCTCACATTTATAAGTTCACACATTCTAGTTTGAACTAAAGCTAGTTCAAACTAGAATGTGCCATTAGTTCAAACTAACCAGTTTAGTTCCAACTTCTTAAGTTTGAACTAATCTTTAGTCCATGGCCACACTGCACCTAGTTTGAACTAAAGTTTGAACTAAGCGCTTAAGTACAGACTAATCACCAGTACTAACAAGTTTTTGAAGTAACAGTTCCTTAGTTTGAACAAAGAAATTTCTTAGTTTGAACTAGGGAAAGCCTAATGTGGCCATGGGCTAAGTTAGTCCGGACTAAGCCTCTTTAGTCTGGACTAACTTGCCAGTGTAGACATAGCCATAATTCCTTTAGATAAACAGAATTCTGTATGCAGCTTTTGCTACATTCAGTCCTGTATGTTTATTCTCATATCTTCCCATTTTCATGTTCCCAGCTTATCTTACAGTACGCCTAGTCTATGTCTAGTCTCCATTATTGTCAGCAATGGATTTTATTCACTTACCCAGTTAAAACACTTTTGGTACCTGTTCAAAAAATTCCTAAACACAAACTTAATTAAAAAAGAATTAAGGTTGAAACAGCTTCAGGTCCCTCCACTGCTGCCTCTTCTTTATCCTTGCACTCTTAAGAAGTAACACTTCCTTTACAAAAATTCTGAGCTACCATAATAATAATTAATCATGAGGTCAAAGCTCCTGTTCGGCATAAGGCTGAGAATGCATTCCTGAAGTGCCTTACAAACGGAGCATGCTGCAATATGCTATCCCCAAAAGTATGAGCCATTCTATCTAAAGTGAAATGTAATTCTGAAAGTCAGGGCATGAGTAGCACTGAGGTCTCCAAAGAGGCACAGAACTTGCAAAGCAGCAGCGCAAGGGTCCCCCTACCACTGCCACTAATCATCCATGGAGAACCCCTCTGAGGCCTATTGGACCTGTTCAGCTTCCATTGAGGCTGGTGAAGTTTTCTACTGACCTTAAGTAGCTTTCAGGCAGGCCCAAAAATCTCCATGCCCATCCAGTTCCTCTACTGAGATTGTCTGAGAATGTCCATCATGGTATAGGTGCCTGTCTGCCTGGACTTGAACTAAGATCATCAGCTTATTTCTCAGAGGCAAATAAACAAGCTGTCAGATGAAAATTATTTTGTATTACCACCACCAGCTTCTGAATTAGACCCATCAATTTACGAGCATTCCCAAGGAGTTGCCCAGTCCCAAAGAGGGAACAGCCATCATCAACCACAACAAAAAAGGCAAGTTCCAATTTTAAACACTAAAGGAACATATATTGCAATAATTAGGAGCACAGAGACATTACATTCTCTTGCTCTATCACCTTGCTGCATCCACTTGCCTAACCAAAAGCAACTTCTTTTATGTTGCTACTTAATTGAATTAATATCTGAAAATTTTTTAAATTAGAATCCTCTGAAATCTTGTTTTTGCTTGCTTGCTTCCTGGGAAGGAGCTCTGGTATTTATTTATACATCTATTGTAAACAATAACAATAATAAACATAAAAAGAGATCATAATGCACAAGTAGAGAAATAAACAGATGTCCAAGAGAGAAACATAGTTCTATAGTCACTTATATAATGTGCCAAATTCTTCATGAAGGACCATTAATAATAAAAATGTATATAAGACAGAGATGTTTTGTGCACATATACTTATTTCCTTATTATTTAGTTCTAAAAAGGTTTCCAGCTTATTCAAACATCCGGGAAGGATCTTAATATTAAACAGAAATAATAAGTAATGGAATTATGCCAAAACACTGGAATGGAATTATGCCAGAAACTTTTGGTTCCTTTTCAGAATGAGGTATGAAGCACTTCATAGTTAAGGCAAGTAATAGTTTACCTTCTGTATTAGAAAAAAATGTAGGAAAAATTAAGTCTTTTAGAGGGGCTAACCCCTGCTGTGTAATGTTGCAGCCCTGCAGCCTCATCAAGAATCTTGATGAAGTTCAGGAGGAAGCAGGAAGTACGCTATGTGGTGCTACAAACTAGGGCCCTCATCTGGCAAGCACTTAGCTTTAAAGTAGTTGTGTTTACAGACATAACTTACAGCTCTCATTACTGAAGTGCCTAAGCACTTTGGAATTGAGTGGTTGCATCAAACTCTGTGGTAAGGTGAAAAGTCTGCCTTTGGATGGATGCAGTTGAGATGTCCTGTGCAGTATTTGGAGCCACAAAATAATTGAAACATTCAGCACTGAAACTTGACATCCATATTCCCATCACAATGGCTCACAGGGTGAAGTATACAATGTATTCCAGAAATTTTTATTTAAATTAATATCTTCAGCATTAACTCAGCAACTTCCACTCACTGCTAATGATCCCCTCACCCATTACGGCCTGTTCAATTGCACCTAAATGTGTTTTCATTGCACACTTCTCCTGTTAGCAGTTTTTTTAGTCTGATGGGTAGCTTTATATTATTTTTTCCACAAAGGGCACACAGCTTTTTCTTTTCACCAGGAATGTTTTTCTCCTTTTACCTTTTTTCTTTGCTTCTGTGTAGCTTTTTGGAAACAGACGGAAAAGTAGATCGTTTCATCTACCAGATTCTTGGAATAATTTTAATTGCCCTATATATATAATTTTTGTTTTCAAAGCACTTTACAATTAATTGACTCCTTATAATGCAATTAACTAATGACTCATTATAACGTCTCCTGTTCAGTAGGTAAAGATATTTGCATTGCAGTTTTCTTTTTCTTTTGGCATAAAACTGTTTTTCCTTGTTTTGCTTTTCAAGTTTTGGTGGCTTTGCTGCTGTTCTTTTCCTGAGTGTGATTTCACAGTGAAGTTGTTATCCTCAGTATCAATGTTAAATATGAAATATCAGGAGATTCTCATAAAAATAAACCCGCTTCAGGACAACAACAAACTCTTTCTTCTTCAGACAACACAGGCTCATAATGGCTCATTTTTAAATCGTGAACTTTATGTTCCATGAAGTATACAGAATTACAAAAGATAACGGGAGGCCCACTAAAAGAAAAATAGAAATCATACATCAAAAAAGTTGCTGTGTCTGACTTAACTATATTTCCCCTGAATACAAGTCATTGAATTGTGTGGTTGTTTATATGCACCCAAACATCTTCTTGATAATTAGAGTGGGCCTGGCAATTGATGTCTTCAGTTCTTGGATTCTGAAGTCAGATTCAACTCAGTTAATGAACTTCACAAACTTTGTAACTAACACCTCTGGCTGAATCTGTTTGTGGGGAAAGTACCTGAGCCTCAAGAGCTAAAATTTCAGGCTACCACTGCTCGACCCAACAGGCCAGTGCTGATAGGCCAAGGGTTCTCAAAATGGGATTGGGATCCCTAAAGGGGCCTTTAGGTTATTATGAGGGATAGCTCGCTGTCAGCCCTATGCATGGCTGACAGTCTGAGTCTTTCAAAGTTGGAGGGCCAAAGGGCAGCAGTTATTCGTTGAGTGTTGTGAAGGAAGTGCTGCCCCTCAGAGCAGAGCAAACGTAAAGGTGGCATATCATGGGGGAGTCATCATTCGGGGGGTGGGGGGGGTCACCACAGCCTGAAATATTTTCAAAGGGGATAAAAGTTGAAGAACCTCTGTACTGACAGACTGTGGAAGACCTATAACCCTATTACATGGTCCAATCACTAAAGAAAGCCGAACTCCCACACTAAGTTAATATGGGTCACATCAGCATTTTGTCTATGTGGCTCTCGAATTTGACTGATTAGGTTACAGTGTGGAGTTTTAGTTCCCACAGCATGGTACATAAAATGTAAACTTCCAAAGGGGCAGCCATGTTAGGCTCATTCAGAAAAACAAGCAAGGAGCCCTATGGCACTTAAAGACTAACAAATTTATTTATTGCATGAGCTTTCGTGGGAGAAAATCCCACTTAACTGTAAAGTTACCAGTGTGTCACTCTGCTCTGCCAGTATTCAGGGAGACTAGTGGAATGATGCTGCACTGCCAGTGTAAATAACTAGCTGTAATTATGTTGGAAGGTGCTGGATTGACAAACCTGGGTCTGAGCCTGGATCTGTACTTACAGATTTGGTCTAGCACAGGTAGCTGCCATGTAAACTTCCTTGTGGAGTCCTGCCAGCATGTCTCAGTCCTAGACTGGGGGATCACATGTAAGGGTGGGAAGAGAGCTCACTTTTCATGTCTGTGAAATCCTTGGCCTCTAAGTGATTATAGTTTTGTTATGTGGACAGATGGCCACATCAAGACAGAGCCATTTTGCGCAAGTCACTAGGCAGATGTTCATTGGTACAATGTCTGGTCATTACTTACCTATGATCGATTTGAAATAGTGATAATAAAATGACAAATTTGGTGACCCACTGCCAATTTCTTGATCCTGCACCAGAAAAGATTTGATTGCTCCTAGGCAACATGATGTTTTGAGCCAGTCACAGATGGGATAGAGAGTGGCTTTTATGAACAGTTAGATCAGATACAGTAGTCATGGATAATAACTTAAATTCCCATGTCTTACGCTCCCCTGCTTTTATTTTCCTCCCATTCTGTAAGTTTGTCCATCTTCAAAGCATCTGATGAAGTGGGATTTTCTTCCATGAAAGCTCATGTGATAAATAAATTTGTTAGTCTTTAAGTGCCACAGGACTCCTTGCTTCTTTTGCTAGACTAGACTAACACAGCTGCTCCTTTGGAACTTGGCAAGGTGTGAGGAACTGAATACAGCCGTTTGAAGTGGAAATCCATCAACTTCATGAAACAACTCACACAGATTCAGACAGACATCATCTTCTTTCCCAAATGCAAACAACTGGACATTATAACTAATGGAATGAAGGTAAAAAATACTTTACAATTGACATATTACACAGACTACAGTGAGAGATTATGCCACACACTCTCACAAAAACTTAGAAACCACCTGATCAGAATCCTGTACAGCAAACAGAAGAAAATTAAAAATGAACTCTCATGACTGGATTCTCTCATACAAAACCCACCTACAACACATTCTTCTACATGGCTGGATTTCACAAAAAAGAGAAAATGCATCTACAACAAACACTTCGCTTTCTTAATGAAAAGAAAAGACACTAAACTGTCTAAACTACTATACACCACTAAAGACAAGAGTGACACCTTCAATGAAGACTACAACATTGTTAATCTTTCATGCTCCACACTTAATCCAGCAGAGGACTCTGTGCTATCTCAGGGACTTTCCTTGCGCCCCACAACCCCCACACATAAGATAAAATTCTGCGGTGACCTTGAGGACTACGTTTGCTCTCTAAGGGTATGTCCACATGAGTCTTTTATTTCGAAACAACACTGGTTGTTTCAAAATAAAAAATTGAATGTCCACATGACATTTTCTTATTTCGAAATGACAGGATCTGTCATTTTGAAATAAGAACTGTCATTTCGAAACAGCTTAAACCCCATTCATTTCGAAATAGCTGTTATTTCGAAATGGTTATTATTTTGAAATAACGCCGTTTGGACACCTCCTCCTAAAGTCATTGTTTATGGCACTTGGTAAAGATATCAAAATGGGAGGACACATGTAGTTTGCCTGTCATGTATTGTCAGGGCCATTCACTTAAATGTGAGCACAGGTGGGGTGTGCCTCTTGGATACCACAGAGCCAAGCATGTGTGAATGCCTATTATAGTGAGCCATCAAGAGATCCTGGGATGGAAAGTGCTGTAGAAATGCTGGGTGTTAATAAAGTAACATAAGGTTCTATACAGTTTTCTGTGTTTATTCTGAATCTTGGGTGGAATTTGTGTGTTGTGTCTACCTATCTCACTGTTTCCCAACCAGTGTGCCACAGCACACAGGTGTGTCACAAAATTTTTTGAAAAACTACTCAAAGAGCTCTGGATTGGCTCATTGGCTCATGAAAATATATGGCTTCATTTGGAAACTATATGGCAGTGTGCCTCAAATGAATTAAAGGTAGCAAGGAGTGCCATGGCAGAAAAAACGTTGGGAACCACTGACCTATGTGGCAGCAATGACTTGAAAGGGAAACAAAATGTTTCCTTACACATCAACCCTCCCCCCCCCGTGACATGAGCTTATCTCCTGCTTCTAATCTGCCCACAGCCTGGGACCCCCCAACCCAGCTCCGATCTCCAACTTCTGCTCCCCACCATCCCTGACCCCAGCTTCTCTGCTCCCCGCTTCTGGTCCCCGCCAGCCTCGACCCCAGCTCCTCCACTCCTGGCTTCTGCTCCCCACCAGCCCTGGCCCCGGCTCCTCTGCTCCCCACTTCTGCTCTCTGCCATCCCCGAGCCAGGCTCCTCCCATCCCTGCTTCTGCTCCCCGCCAGCCCTGACTCCAGCTCCTCCACTCCCTGCTGCTGCTCCCTGCCAGCCCCAACTCCAGCTTCTCCGCTCCCGGCTTCTGCTCCCCGCCAGCCCCGACCCCAGCTCCTCTGATCACAGACCTGTGCTGGGGTCAGCGCTCACTGGCGCAGCTTACAGGGAACATTGATCAGGAGGCTTATAAACAACTCTCCAACGGGACATTGTACAAACCACTTTTCTCTGACCCCACTGTAGAATACCAAAAGGAAGTACACCACCTACTCAAAAAATGCCTCGAGGCAACACAGGACATAATAAAGGCAGACACACCACCAGAACCCTGACCAGGGATATTCTATCTATTACCAAAAATCCATAGAAAAGGAAACCCCAGATACCCCATCATCTCAGGCACTGGCACTGTTACAGCTGGACTCCCTCCTCAGATCCTATGCTAGCAACACTCCTAGCTATCTTCGAGACACTGTGGACTTTCTGAGGAAAATCCAATCCATTGGTGAGCTTCCAGAAAATACCATCTTGGCCACTATGCATATAGAAGCTCTATAAACCAACATCCCACAGAAAGATGGATTACAAGCTATTACCTTGTGGCTGAACTTTGTGGTCACTCACAACCATTTCAGATTTGAGGATAATTTATTCCTCCAAGTCAGCAGCACTGCTATGGGTACCCGCATGGCCCCATCATATGCCAACCTTTTTATAGGCAACTTAGAACAACATTTCCTCAGATCTCATCCCAAAGCACCTCTCCTCTACTTACACTACATTGATGACATCTTCATCATCTGGACCCATGGTAGGGATGCTCTTGATGATTTCCACAGAGTTTTCAACAATTTCCACTCTACAATCAAATTGAGCCTTGCACACGCCACACAGGAGATCAGCCTTCTGGACACTACAGTACAAGTTAGGGATGGACACCTACATCCCTTGAGCTTTCATTCTAAACACATCACATGATCTATTGTCTACAGCCAAGCCCTAAGATGTAACCGCATTTGCTCTGATCCCTCAGATAGACACAGAAATCTTCAGGATCTCTGTCAAGCATTCTTAAAACTACAGTACTCACCTGCAGAAGTAAGAAAACAGATCAACAGAGCCAGATGGGTACCCCAAAGTCAACTACTGCAGGAAAGGCCCAAGAAAGAAAACAATAGAACGCCACTGGTCATCAAATACAACCCCCAAGTCAGACCTCTACAACAGATCATTAAGAACCTATAGCCTTTTCTAAAAGATGATCCTTCACTTTCTCAAGCCTTGTGAGACAGACCTCTTCTCACCTACAGACAGCCTTCTAACCTTAAATAGATACTCAACAGCAAATACAGACCCAACAACAGAAACATTAAAGCAGCAACATACCCCTGCAACAAACCACGTTGCCAACTTTGGCCACACATCTGCACAAAAGACACCATCACAGAACCTAATCAATCCATCTACTCCATCAAGGGGTCATTCACCTGCTCATCCACTAATGTGATTTATGCCATTATGTGCCAGAAATGCCCCCATACCTTATTCATTGGACAGACAGGACAAGCTCTGTGCAAAAGAATAAATGGGCATAAAACTGACATCAGAAATCACAACGCTCAAAAACCAGTTGCTGAGCACTTCCATCTTTCTAATCACTCTTTGGATGATTTGTTAACAGGCGTGCTCAAGGAAGTCAATGGGACAACAAGACTTCAAAGAGAAACAGCTGAACAAGAACTGATATGCAGATTCAATTGTGCAAAAGCAGGATTAAAGCATGACTACAGATTCTTTTTCCATTACAACAGGTGATTTAACTTCACTTTCCTTTACATGCTGTTTCCCAGTGTTTGAAGCTTAACAACTCCTTTGATTTGCTGTTACAGTATGACCTGATCCCATGACTTACACTCCCCTGCATTTATTTTCCTCCCATTCTGTACGTTACCCCATCTTCAAAGCATCTGTCGGAAGTGGGATTTTCTCCCATGAAAGCTCAAGTGATAAATAAAATTGTTAGTCTTTAAGTGCCACAGGACTCCTTGCTTCTTTAACTTAAATTTATCTCTTATAACTAGCAATGTTAATTGCTTTCTTAATGACAACACTGCAGTGAAGGTTCTACTGACTAAGGCTAGCTAAGGAGAACTAGCCCTCCTGCCGGCATGGAGTAGCAATACAACATGTCCCCCTGACTATGTGAGGATAATTGAATCATAAAATAGTTCCTCTTTATTTATACATTCACCATCAGACCATTTCAAGTATGTAACCATTTACATTATTCTGAGGAAATTAGGTCAGCTTTTTGTGAAGAAAATGTCAAATTAAAAAAAAAGACTTCCTTTAAAAGAACTTTCCCACCAAAGACAGGAAAATGTCACCATATCCTTTGAACAGCAACACGCTGTAGAGCCCCACTTCCGAGCCAAAGAATGAACAGAGATAGAGGAACAGTGGGCAACATTTGCACTCACTCCTTGGAGCTGCAACACAGCTGTGTTATGGCTGTGTCATCATTACTAATGAATTAAAAGAAATGGAAACATTAACTCTGTGGAATCTTTTTAGAAGCTGGTGCTGACTAAACTATGAGGCTCTAACAAAGGAAAGCTTTCAGCAAGTGTTTCACATTTAGAGTGCAGCACGCTCTTTCCGTTAGGTTGTTGTTAGGATTAAAATTAAGCTGTATTAAACTGAGAGATGCCAATTCAAAAATGATATTTGTTGTGGAGTGAGGCACTTGCAGGTGTGTTATATCCTAGGCACATTTAAGGAGTTGAGTTCAAAAATTCATATACTGTAAAAAAGGAAAATGCCACATTTGGGGAAAGAATATCTTTGAGATTCTATACACTTTTAAGAACCAACTACTTTATTACTAAAAATATTTTTTTAATAAGTCAAATGTATCATGGAAGGCAGAATTCATTCGTAGGTTCAGATCTGATATGTAGGTGGATACCTACTCAGATTCATTCACTTGTGCCAACAATTTATTCTGCAGTCACAAACAATGCAGCTGCATGCTGCACCCAGAAGCAGGAAAATGGGAGTTCAGCCCAAAAGAAAATATATGTATTATATACTCCCACCTGTGCAAAGACTGGGCAGAATTTGACACTCTGTGTATGAGCACACCTACTATTTAGCTTTGGGAGAAGAAACATGGACCAGGAGAAAAGGAGAGGTCATTATTGAACTCTGCAGCATCCACAACTTGCAACACTCTGCTTTCCAGTAGCACCCACTATGTGCTAGGAACAGGCATCTGTAGTTTCCAAAATTCTCAAATTGTCCGTTACACAAACAGAGGGAGATGACAGGAAAGTGGCTAACAAATGTGAGGCCTGTCTATACATTGGAGGGAATAATTGGAAGTATTCATACACATTACTGTGATCTAAAACAATTGTAACCATTCAAGGAAAAGACCTCTTCACAGAGGCCAGCTCAGTGCAAAACCTCTGTAAAATGAAAATGGTAGTCTGTATGGAAAATAATACTTATTGTTTGTGCCTTCGCAGAACCTCAGTGAGATCAATGGGACTGCAAATGGATGGCTGCATAGACCTAACTGCAGGATCCTCATCTGATTCCACATTTTCTGACTTCTGAGCATTCAATTCCTCTGCTGTAGTGTTGCATTTATGCCTTTTATGGTCAGTTTTGCATGGATTTTATATGAAGTGGGCTGGCGTTCTGTCCCTTTACATGGATCACAAAGCTGTGGTCAATCTATGAGAGTAACTCCTGTTACTGCTGTTCTTGGAAGATCTCCCCAGCTTCTGCGAGCTGTCAGCTGCTGCTGAACCTAGGCTTCCCGCCAAGCAGCCAATGTGCTCCTGTCTTCTCACCAGCAGGCCAGCCTTGATATTTTGTAGTTTTGACAGAACAGAATATTGTAGCCTTGGGATCACCGATGGCTTTACTGTGCTTGAAAGTAACTGGTAGCAGCAGAGGCATCAAATTCATACAGCTACCACTGAGTGTTGCTATGGGCACAGATGCAGCGGCAAAAATACAGGCTAAGCCATTGCTTGATTTTCTATTTGAGCAACTCTTGAGTACTCAAGCAATGGCCATCTGCCAGTGTTTGTCATAGAAGGTCAGTATATCCTGACATTCAGCAAATTGGTATTATATGCGTTAGATCTGTGTTTTATGAGTTTTTGCTCCACTTCAGAAATACGAACCTTGAATGCAATCATGACTACAAATATCCTCAGACACGTGCTCTGTGGTCAAAACAGCTGAGTGTATTCTGACCCCTATAAGTAACAAAATTCAAAAAGATCTGAACAGAAGGAATTGCACCTGCCTGAACAAAAGCAGGAGTGCTAAAGACGGAGCAGTTGCTTGTTTATACAGGTGGTGGTAGTATGGTCATGTTCAGAAACACCACAGGCACTGTCACATGGGACAAGGCAGGCAAATGGGGTTCTTAGTCCAGAAGGAACAGGCCTCAGGGGGCATTTTGAGTCACCCTACACCTGAGCAAGGGCTTATTTTCCCCTAGATCACAACAATAGCTCCTATAGCCTACAGTGCCCTATATGTAGCACTCTAGGCAAGGAAGATCAGGGGAAAGGACTTTACCAGGGCTCACTAACAGGGATGAAACCATCTGTGATGGCTATTAACCAGCTGGGTTTCCTGGAGGAAAACATTTCTTTAGGACAGGGACACTCAGACGTCCAGTGATTGAGGAGCCAAATTAGGAATCAACATTATCCAATATGGCTATAATAGTATGAATGTATATTTTACTCCCACAGCAAAATGACTGAGAAAATGTTATTTTATTATCCATTTGAAGTGTCCGCGGTACAACAATACATCTCTTTACTGCTAGCATTATTCTAAATTAACATTATCAGGCTTCTCTTTGCTGCTGGTACTATTTTATCAATTACAATTGGTTAATGTCACAGTAAAAGCATCCAGATTGGTTAATAAACTTAGATTGGTTAATTATTAAATCACATAGTGTTTTAAAATTACGTGAAGAAGAGCTTCACTGGAGACATAGTGAAGAGCTACCTGCAGCTCGCAAGTCTCTGTCTGAATATCACTGTTCTAGGAGAAACAGACAGGACAAGCTAACAGCAACTCGAAGTATACTCAAACATCATTCCATCATGCTCTTACCTCTTATCAGTCATGATAGCACCCTGCACCAAGAGCATCCGTGATGCAATGATACATCTCTCTGCTACTAGCATTATTTTAAATTAACATTAATTTAAAGTCAGGCATGATTGCAAATTATCTTTTTATAGATGGCAAATTTTGGTTTGGGGCTGTGAGCATAAAAAGCAGGGTTGATCTGTTCACAGCCAGAACAGGACCTTGGCATATTGTTCTTTGTAAATAGCTGACAGAAGGCTGGTAAGTGGCACAGCGAGTATGGTAATTCACTGAAAGAGATGGCAAAAGGAAGTTTGAAATGCACCATTATGACATGAGTCAAGAGCTCTCTTTCTCTTTCTAAACCATGATGAATTGCATATTATTTCCTTCATTAGGTTTAGGCTTCATCCCCTGTACAACAATGACATGAATAAAAATACAGAGCAGATTCCGTCTGGTGACAATTTTATTCTTTGGCATTACATGTCTGATAATGGATGCATTCCACTCCTTGCTACATGAGTTTTTCATATATTTCAGGCATTTAATTTTTAGACTCTTCTGCTAAAAGGTAATTGTTTAAGCAGATCTGTAGCTTTTCCTTCAGAAGTGGCAAGAGGGTTAAAAAACCAGCAACATGACTCCTTTAATACTTTCTTTTTGACCCTAGAAATATGTCCAGAGGGTTCTTAAAATCATAGACTAGTCCAACTATTGTGAAGTGGAAATAGTACACTACGTTATTCTGGCTTGTACTCCTGGAGCAGGCTAGTGGAAAACACTGTGGTATAATACTCTGCTCACCAAGCCCCACTTAGTTGTAGCATCTTCCTTTCACCATTTTTATTTTGTTGGGCCCTCTTATACTTTACATAGTTATATATAACACGCTGTGTTTCACCCGATTGTTACTTATCCTTTATAATGCAGCATGCATTACCATGGTATTTTACAGAACTAAAAAAACCTATCTCAGAAAACTTGCAAAGTGACTCAGGCAAACATAAGAAATAAAGATAACAGGCAGAAAGCAATAGGGATGAGAAAGAACAAGGGTTAAAATGAATAGAGTTGGCTTTATTCTACATAGCATTGTGGCTCATCAAGTCATGCTGCTAGCATTTTGCATCTGCTATATTCAGGTGTAAAAACTTATGCAAGTTACAAGGCAGTGAAGAATCAGACCTCCTGTCAATCACCTCATGCTATTCCAATACAAAAAAAGAAAAAAGATATTAAGATGGCAGTATAGTTAAGAGCATACATCAGTAATTCAAGGGTAAAAAAACTAATTATCCCCAGACCAAGCATCACATATCAAGGGGATTCAGAATTCATTTCTTAAAAGAATTTACCTATTAAGGCCTTGTCTATACTAGAAAGTTTTGTTGATGTAAGTTACAGCGATGATCCAAAAGTGCTGTAATTACAATTCTTGTGTCTGACCATACAGTTTGTGTTGCTCAAGCATATTTTAGCACTTGGTGCTCTACCGCTGAAAGTGAGAGCAATGCACAGTGGGCAGCTGTGTTCAACTTGCTATCTTGCACTCGGGGGGGTTGTGGGAAGGTGGAAGCTCAACATTCCAGTGATTTCTGGCCCATCATTCCATGGATTTATGATTGCATTTTGAGCATTTTTCAACAACCCCATTTATTTGAGCACGCATCATCTTTATCTGAAAGGCTAGTGAGAGCAGACATATAAGCTGGGAACAATTTACAAAGTGATCTGGTTTCTGATGATTAGACTAAACAGTCTACTACACACAACACTTATCTAAAGTGTGGGATGATTTAGTTGAGGTTGGTCCTGCTTTGAGCAGGGGATTGGACTAGATAACCTGTTGAGGTCCCTTCTAACCCTAATCTTCAATGATTCTATGATGGCTTCTGTACTGTTCTTCAGTGTTGTCAGCGTTCTGAACACATTGCAGCTGGTTATACAGTGTATCATGACCTCCCAACTGGAACTGGAATCTGTTGTATGTGATCTGCTGGGTGCCATGCAAACAAACAATGACAGATTACTGTTTATCAAGGACTATCTGCACAGGGTGCACTGCTGCTTGTGGGTGTGAAACAAGTACTGAGTAGTGGGATCTCATTGGTTTGTAGGTCAAGCAGTGGCTGCAGAACTTTTGAATGCGTGAAGTCACCTTCATTGAAATCTGTGTGGAGTTTGCCACTGCCCTGTGGCACAAAGCCACAAGAATGAGAGCAGCCCTCTTGATGAAGAAGCACATAGTGATCACCATGTGGAAAGTGGCAACTCCAGATTGTTGCCAGTTGGTTTACTAATCAGTTTAGAGTCGGAAAGTCCACCATTAGAGATGTGTTATCACAAGTATGCAGTGCCATTAACCACATTCTGCTATGAAGGATTGAGAGTCTTGGAAATGTGTGTGAAATAGTGTATGGTTTCACAGCAATCAGATTCCCTAACAGTAGTGAGATGACAGATGGCACATGCCTTCCAGGTTGGGTCCTGGATCATTTTGCAACAGCATACATCAATAGAAAGGGATATTTCTTTATGGTACCCTGCATATTTCACTGACATCAGCGTGGGTTAGTCAAGGAAGGGGCATCCTCAGTAATCTCTACTGAAAGCTGCAAGCTGGGACTTTCTTTCTAGACCAAAAGATTCCAGTGGAGGATGTTGAAATGCCCATAGTGATCCTGGCTGAGCCAGACTATCCTTTACTGCCATGGCTCATGAAGCCTTATATGGGCAACATGGATAGCAGCACAAGGAGTGCTTCAGTAAAAGCTTGAAGAGGTGCCAAATGATCACTGAATGTGTGCAGGGCAGATTAAATGTTCACTGGTGATGCCTTTGTGGCTGGTTAGACCTAAATGAGGAAAATATTGCCATAGTTATAGCCACCTGCTGTGTACTCCATAATATTTGTGAGCCTAAGAGTGAAAAATTTCCCCCTGGGTGGAGTGCAGAGCCAGAAAGCCTTGCAGTTGCATATGAACAACCAGATGTCAGACCTATTAGAGGGGCACAATAGGGGGTCCATTCAAATCAGGGAGGAACTACTAAGGAGCTATTTTGACAATGAGCACGAGTGAAGTATCTTTGTAAACAGCATTGGGCCATGTTATGACTGCTATCCGAATTGCATTGTGTATTGATGTGAGGAGCAACCATTGTGTGCAAGAGATAAAGAAAAATCATTTAATCTTCACACAGGATGTTTTTATTAAATAACAGTTATTCACAACACACACATACATGAAAAGCTGACCTAGAGGGGAGAAAGTAGTGAGGGACAATGTGAGCTATGACAGCTCAGAGTAAGTCCAGCTATTATTCTGGAAGCTGTCTGAAAGGGTGGAGTAAACAGGGTAGTGATGTGGGCCAGGATTTCGGTAGGAAGTGTAGGTAGAGTTTGGGAAGGACATGGAAATCAGTTCTGTATTGACTACAAGGAGGGGTGAGCATAAAGGGTGTAGGAATGCAAGTATTATGAGTGACTTCAAGCAGCTCCATTTGCTCTTCCATGGCTTTTAGCATGAGCTCATGACCTGCTCTCACATGCTCCTGGTTTTTCTTCCTCTCCTGCCTATCAATTTTCTGATTTTCTGACAGCATGTCTTTATGCCTTTTTTTCCCTTCCTCAGAGCACTGGAGGAGTTCTTGGACTCCTTCTTGCTCCTCCATGGACAATTTCTTATCAGCCACAGGTGCTCAGCAGATATGGAGGGTTTTCCCATCAAAGACAGATCTGTAGAAGCACAAGAAACAACAACCAGAAGCATTATTGTGGGTGCAATAATACTAGTGATGCATTACTTTAAAGTCATCTCTTTTCCACTGTCTCCTTGCAAGCACACAGCTCGATGCTCAACCTGTGGGGTAGAGAGTTGTGGCTGGGGTAAGCAGCACTCAAGCTTGGGAAAAGTTCTGCTTGGTTGTTTGGGGTACTGATCCAAGTAGATAGGGACAAAATTTCAAACTGTGCCACCATTTTCTATAGGTGGGGGCCATAGAAGCTGGTATCTCATGCCTGAGAGTAAACAGGGATGCTATGGTGCACCTCCTCCATGCAAGAAACTTCCAACTTGGTGCCTATGCTGCTTGTTTGTTTGACACTTTGGTCCCTGCACAAGTGATACCAATTAATGCAGGAAATTTCCTACAACAAGGAAAGAAACAAAAGCAGCTCTGGCATGGAATCCAGCAGAGGATTAGTAAACATCTCCAGGAAAGTTTCCTACAGATGTCTCTGGAGGATTCCCATAAAATCTTGTTCTGGACTAACACATTTCTCCATCACAGGCTGAACAGGTGAATTGGAAGAACATGCAAATATAGCTAGTTTTGTGCATTTCATAGAATCATAGAATCATAGGGTTGGAAGGGACCTCATGAAGTCATCTAGTCCAACCCCCTGCCAGATGCAGGACCACTCCCACTAAACCGTCCTAGTCATGGTTTTGTCCAGCTGGGCCTTAAACACCTCCAAAGATGGAGACTCCACCACCTCCCTCGGCAGCTCATTCCAATGCTTCACCACTCGCCTAGTAAAAAAGTTTTTTCTAATATCCAGCCTTGACCTCCCTAGCTGTAACTTGAGACCATTGCTCCTTGTTCTGTCCTCTGTTACTACCGAGACTAGTTGAGCTCCATCCTCTTTGGAGCACCCCTTCAAGTAGTTGAAGGTTGCTATCAAATCCCCCCTCAATCTTCTCTTCTGCAGACTAAATAAGCCTAATGCTTTCAGTCTTTCCTCATAGGGCTTGTGCTCCAGCCCTTTAATCATTTTGGTTGCCCTCCGCTGAACTCTCTCTAGCATGTCCCTGTCCTTTTTGTACTGGGGAGCCCAAAACTGAACACAGTATTCTAGATGTGGCCTCACCAGTGCAGAGTAGAGGGGAATGATCACACCCCTTGATCTGCTGGTAACACTTCTTTTGATGCAGCCCAGTATGCCATTGGCCTTTTTGGCAGCAAGAGCACACTGCTGACTCATATCCAGCTTCCCATCCACCATGACCCCCAGGCTCTTTTCTACACTGCTGCTACTTAGCCGAATGTTCCCCAGCCTGTAGCAGTGCATGGGGTTTTTCCGTCCCAAGTGCAGGATTTTACACTTGTCCTTATTGAACCTCATAAGATTTCTATTGGCCCACTGTTATTTATCTAGGTCTCCCTGAATCCTGTCCTTGCCCTCCAACGTGTCTACTGTTTCCCCCAGCTTGGTGTCATCCGCAAATTTACTGCGAGTGCCGTCTATTCCATCATCCAGATTACATCCCTTCAACTAGTTGTATGATCCGAAAAAGCAAAGGACAGCTGTATTTCATGTAACTGAGCAGCAATAGCTCGAAGAAATTGCATATCCAAGCTCCCCTCTCTTTCATCTTGCATACCAGAGCTAGAGAACTAGAACTGGCTCAAACTCTCTGAGACCAAGAGGTCCTGGATCCCTTTGTCAGCAAGTGACCTGGTCCCCTGCTCTATATTGTCTTTCAGATCAATTTTCTTGTCTATGAAGTGTTCATGAAGGTTGAGTTTAGCGCCTGCTGCCTCTTGGCCTGAGGAGGTATCCAAAGGTTTCTTGGCAATGGAGGTGGGGATGCCACTGAGGATGCCTTCTGGCTTCATGCAGGGGCATCGCTGGCTGGGGGAGGGACCCGGGGCATGGGCCCAGGCCCCGCCTCTGGCCTGCAGGCCCCATCCCCAGCCTGTAGGCCCCACCC
Source organism: Podocnemis expansa (assembly GCA_007922195.1). NCBI lineage: Eukaryota > Metazoa > Chordata > Testudines > Podocnemididae > Podocnemis > Podocnemis expansa. The sequence goes on from ML682005.1 coordinate 45,148,896, forward strand.
CCTGGCCGGGGACAGGGCCAGTCACTGCTGCGCCACCACGGGCAGCCAGGCTCCGCAGCCCCAGCCGGGGACAGGGCTGCCACGGCTGCGGGTGGCCAGGCCCTGCATCCCTGGCGGGGGACGGGGCCCCTGTGGCCGCCAGCAGCTGGGCCCCGGATCTCCAGCCCAATTGGGCTGGAGATCCAGGGCTCTGGTGTTGGGGTTCAGGGCATGTGCCCCGGAGTGCCCAGTGCCAGCAACACCTCTGGCTCCATGTAAAAGTGGCAGGTCTTTGGTTCTGCACCAGAGCAAGGCCAAGCTTAGCTTTGACTCCCTAGTTTTTTGGTTTGCCTGCCACAATTCCTTGATTCTCTCATTCTGTTGTATCATGTCCTGTCCCTAGCCCTTCTCTGTCGTTAAACAAGAAATTTGACTATGCATATTGAAGTTCCTTCAGCTGTAGTGGATCTGGGACTGCACAGCCTACTCTACCTAATGCCAATCAGATCCAGAAGCTCTGATGTGCTCCAAGCATTTGGTATGTGGTGACGCCATGGTCACCTGGGAAGATGAGATGTGAGTTGTCTAAGTCAACAAAGCAGGAAGTGCAATTTCTAAAATTCCTGGGGCTTTGAATGGGGAGAAGCCGATGGCCACAGGGCACAGGAGTTCAAACTGATGACCAGACCAGTTAGCATTAGGCATTGCAGGACAATTTCTGGAGGCCATATACCATGACAGAATCAAGCACAGTTTCTATATTGAAGCTTTGTTGCTAAAAGTTTGGTGCAAAAAGTTCTACACCTCTCATCATTATTTTGTTGCAAAATTAGGGGAGTTGGGTCAGGGTGTGGGGACAGTAAGGGTATGTCCACACCGGGCTTTTATTTTGAAACAACACTGGTTGTTTTGAAATAAAAGTCCCTATGTCCAAATGATGTTTTCTTGTTTCGAAAGGAGGGAGCTCCTCATTTCAAAACAAGAGCCCTCCTTTTGAAACAGCTTAAACCCACTTTGCTTTTGAAAGGAGGGTTACTTTGAAACCAATGGTTTCGAAATAAGCCGTTTGGACATGTTATTTCAAAACAAAGAGTGTTTCAAAATAAAAAGGACCTTCCCAGCACCCTGGCCAGGGATCAGCACCCTGGCCAGGGTGCTGAGTGGGGTGCAGGGGGTCAGAGGGTGCCCCAGCTGGCTTCCCCCTGCTGGGAGCAGGGGTGGACGGGAACCTCAGCCCCCTTCGGCCCTCCTACCCCCAGCAAGGGAAGGGGGGGAAGCCTGCTGGGGCTGCAGGCACCCCACCCCCAGGCTTCCTCTGCCCCCCCACGGCTGCTGCCCAGCACGGGGGGGACTTGCTCTGGCCCCCCGTGACCCCTGCTGGGCGCAGGGGGCTTCCTCTGCCCCCCCACACCGGGCAGGGGCCGCAGGGGGGTGGAGGAAGCCCCCCGACGCCCGGCAGGAGGGGGGGCAGGGGAATCCTGGGGGCAGGGCCTCCGGGCCCAGCACAGAGCCTCCCTCCCCCTCCCCTCTCCTATTTTGAAATAGCATGTCACACTGGACATGCTATTTTGACTCCCTCCTTTTCCCTTATTTTGAAAACACTTTTTTTATTTCGAAATAAGGTGTTTTGAAATAAGGCTTTATTTCAAAACAGCTTGTTTCGAAACAAGCACTTTGTGTGTGAACATAGCCTAATACAGATTTGGTGCAGAAAACCACACTTTAATGACAAAAGTCTCTAGTGTAGACCATGCCTTAATAATGGAGATGTACAATTAAGGCGCACAAAAAACTGAACTCTGCCCTGTAGTTGTGCATAGCCATGATTAAAGCATTCTTGTATATGCGATCCTGGGTTAGACTAAATTGATTTTTAAAAACACAGATTTTTAAAATCCTTTTTCCCCTTTAGGATGTTATTGTGGAAATGCAATGTAATGTGGAGTATAGATAGTTGTCCAGAGCCCAGAGTCCTCAAGGTGTATTAGGAATTAAGGTATGGACTGGGAGTGAACTAGTAGTGCACTGTGGGAAGGGACAGGAGATGAGAAGTCGGCCAGTGTAAAGCTGTGTGCACTAGGAGGAAATAGGTAATGTATGTAAAATTCAATATCACACATACTGAACTGAGAAGCTTAATAAATATTTTTAAAAGACTTCATGTGGTTCTTTAATATTTCATGCTAGTAATATTTTTAATTTAGAAATTTAATTTAAGAGGTCATTAGAATTTATTAAAAATGGATACAGGGACTGTTTCTTCTTCCTTATGTCAGACGTATAAGACTGGTGTAAAAACAGTGAAATTAAAATGTCTTTAATTTATTTAAATGTAATCCATGCTCATTTATTGCTCATTCTCCATACTCATTCACAACGCTATTCAGTCACCTACAAACACAACTGCACTTATGCTCTTTACTTACTTCCTTATCTCCAGCACATTCATCATTCAGCATCTCTTATTTTATCTCTCCTTATTTTTTCTTTTGTTTCCATTTATTTCTGTCTAATTCAGTCCCCCCACTCCATATGCCTAATTTCTTGTCTCCTCCTATCCGATGTATTTCCTCCTCACCTCTCTTTCTTGAGCCAACATGATAATCACTGAAACTAAGTCTCTGAAACACAGTACACCAAACCAATCAGTAGTATGGAATAGAAAATGGAGGAGAAGAAAGTGAAGTTATCAAACTCTTCTGAAATGCCACCATTATTTTTCTTCAGAACTTTAGTTTTGCATATTTGTTCTACTAATCTGAGGAGCACAGAAACATATGCAACTAAGGGGAAAAGACAGATCAGTCCAAGAAATGTGTTGATCTGTCATACTAACAAAAACCAATCCAATGCCTGATGATACTTTTCTTACTTTCTGCCTTTCCTTCCTATTGCTTCTGGATCAGTGTAATTGTAGGAGGCGTTCTTTGAGTGATACAGGTGCATTCTCTTTAGATTTAGACACATGAAAAAGTATAGAGATTTGGTTTGAGGTTCAGCTCATTCACTGAACTATCTAAACTTTGGCTCTATGTGCCTTATGGAGGTCCAACAAACACTGAAGAAAACACCAGCCCTGTGTAGCAGAAGGCTGTAAATGTTTCCTTCTCATTAGCACCTAAAAGGCTGGAATCATCAATCTTCTACTGTGTAGGTGAAATATTATACAGAGACATAACATTTGGCTCTGTAGTTCTAACACACAAACAAACCACAATGCAAAAAAAGAGGCATATGGTCAAAATTTGGCTTTTGGGAGAAGGGTCCTGAAGATGGAGGAAGACCATAAAATAAGCAACACAAGCTCTGTGCCTTTTGCTTCCCTGCTTTTTAAATCCCAGCATGCAAACTCTCATATTAAGTCTACATGTAGTGGCAGGACCTCACATACCATTTTAGTCTGGCTGTTACTTTTTTGCTGTGCTAAGGACCAGGCATCATCTCATTTCTTTGCTCCTGTGCAGTGATGGTTTGGAATGTACCCTCTGCAAGTTTTGGGGGGAATTTTGGGCTTTTAATCTGGCAAAATGGGAAGCCACAGCTCTCCATATTCTTCATCACTAATTAAACCCTACTCTTTCATATGTGTTCAAATGTATGGATCTGGTAATCTCTTTTATTGATTTGCATTTACAATGATGAGTCCAAAACCCAAAGAAATAAAAAATGTGATTAATATTGGGAGGTCACATTGTGCCATGCTTTTTGGTTATTTGTGATACATTGTGTCCCACGTATGGGCATTGGCACGTTATGTGGTACTGTATGCACGGAAACCTAACAGTATCTGCATAGCTCACTGCTTATCAGGAGTACACACTGGCAGTGTACTGAGGGGCTGCAGAAGAAAAACAAAGCAATGGTAAAGGGAGCCCTTTGTACTGAATTAAAAGGGTTTAGAAATGTCTGAGCCATGCAGTTTTGAAGCAGTGACGCTTCCAATGGCTTCTTGACTGAAAACTAGAAAATGTGTTTACTTGTGTGAATGTGTGTGTGCGTGTACTAAATTCTGCTGGTTCCTCCAAAACTTGTATTTTGCTAATGACTGTAGGTATAAAGTTTATACATTGTCTCTGCAAAAAGTGACCATTCTTTGAAATGAATGAGGTTAATGATATTAGAGTATCACTGCTTGTGAACTGAGTCAAGGGTCTGTCAGTATATCCATTATTAGGACATAATTTTCCTTTACAATACTCTGCAGCTCTCTTATCCTCAGTATGATTCTCTTTTGCACATCCTGCTCTCATTCTGCATGCTGAATTCTCATGTATGGGAGTTTAATGGCATAAACACAGGGTCAGAAGTAGTGATGTTCACCAAGAATTGGAGAGGATTCAGATTTTCCAGCTTTAATATCTTGACTATTTTCCAATATGCTGAGCTGAAACTTGCTATGCAAGTTTCAGTCAACAGGTGAATTTTGTTATTCTAAAGTTTTATAAATATGGTTAGTCATTTTTGAGATCTTAAATTAACTTGAATCTCTTCAGTCAGGAGCCATGTTGCAGAGGAGGTTGGCTGCTCTGTTATGAACAAATGTATTTTTCAGGGCAAGTGCATTGGTCATTGCACAGGGTCATTGCACACAACCTCTTTACTAAGTGGCAGAAGGAGTTCTAGAGGTGTAGGTTTGACTGCTAAAGAATCCAGCAGACATGCAGTCTTTAAAGGTTGTCATACTTTTGTACATTTGTTCTATTTTCTGGAAGTTCAAGATTTTTAAGTTTTTTTTCCTTAAAACATGCATTGAAATTTTTCATTTGGTTCAATATATTATAACCAGAATAAATTTGAATGAATAAAAAACTACAGATTCAAATCCAAATTTAGACTGGAGAAAGTATCTATAAGGAGAGAGTGTGGGTGAGTGGCAAGAACACTGAACTTTGATTAAAGAGACCTGAGTTGTCCTCCTGGCTCTGTCACTAGAATGCTGGATGACCCTGGGCAAGCCACTTCAGCCTGCTGCCTCAATTTTCTCATCTGTAATGTGGACATATTGATATTGACTGATCTTGTAAAGCACTTTGAAATCAATGGATGACAAGTGCTGTATAAGAGCTAGATATTATTAGTAAAACTCCAGATCTGATTCCCCACTGCATCATCATTTACAGCTCTGTAAAATGTGTGTAAAAAGCTGCCACCAATGACAGTGAAGAATAGTCACAGTATTTACATATACATAGTCCCCATTTCTTGCAAGTATCTACGCAATGTGCAATACATTAGAAAATCTGGTTTTCGGTGCCTAACATACTAATACATTGAAATAGTACAGAAAGCATGTTTAAAATCAGATTCCAGTTAAAGCTGACTCTTTTTGATTTGGGAATGGAATTTATGGATGGAAAAAAATTTGGAAAAATAGTTTTGAAAATATCTCAGGAATCAACATAAAAATTAAGGAAAAAAGTACTATTGCATTGTAGGCCAAATACAGATCTCAGCAAAATAGTAGGATCACTGTAGTTATCTTAGATGGGTTCTGGTTTTAATGCTATTTGAGGAAGACATATCACTATCTATTTTAACCCACCAATATCATTACTCAAAATAAGTGAAATAGATAGTTTTAATAAGGACTTTGGCTATAAAATAAACGTACAAAACCCAGAACTTCTCCCAGTAGAGATTATATTCATAAAAAAGAAATTATTCACAAAGAGAGCCATTTTATTTGGATGGAAAAGAATAGAAAGTATCTGGGGATTCAGGTGACAAATTCAATAGAGGGATTAGGTAAGGCAATTTTTTTTCCTTTATTGCAAAAATTGCAAAATGAAGCTCCTATTTGGAACAGGTTGTATATTGGTTGGTTAGGCAGGCAAAGTGCATTTCATGTGAACTGATTGCCTAGAATGTTTTCAATATGCTTCCTATCAAAATTCCTAAAGCATTCTTTGAAAAGGTGGACAAAACAACAGCCCCATTCCATAGGGGCTTTCAAGGACCAAGAGTTACAACAATGTTACTTAATTACCTCTGAGATGGGTCGACTTAGCTTTCCCAACTTATTGTGCTATTAATAATAGTGCACTGGAACTGTAATAAAGATGACTATCATTGGAAACTAATGGAATTGAGACTAGTACATATTAATACCTGACATATTATTCCATGATCTGACTGCCAGAGATCTTAAAATAAGAAGAGTCCCAGATGCTGATCTCAGTTTTTGGTGTAAATCTGAAGTAACCCAACATAAGTTAATGGAGCTGTTCCATATTTACAGCTTTGTCACTGAGATCAGAAACCGACATGTACTGCCAGGAACCTCACATATTTGGAAGTTGAACAGGAAGAAGCTAGTCATAAATAAACCTTTATCTCATGACTGGTTTACCTTGGAAGTGATGGTCAATGGGAGATACACACGCTATGGATCGTGGCATCTTCACTGCATTGCAGTTCCTGCATAGCTTGCTGTGATTGTATAGTGGTTAGTACTCTGCGTTGTGGCTGCAGCAACCTCGGCTCGAATCCGAGTCACGGCAGAAAGGAAAACTGTTGGGGGTTGGACTAGGGGACCTATGAGGTCCTTTCCAACCCTATGATATGATTCTATGATGAGAGATGCCCTCTGGTTGACACTTTCAGGGCAGTAGATTAATTGAATCAACAGAAAGTGTTCTCCATTTGACTGAATGGGTCTACACAGACCTGCTTAATCACTGCCACTGCATGGATGCCTACCATGGTTGTAGTGTAGACATGGCTTGAGTCTCTCTCGAATCCCTAGCTCTTCTACTGAGGTGTGACATATTGGGAAAGCAAATTAATGGCAGTGCATCTGATCTAGTTGAATCAAGTATGACAACAAAAAGGTGGTGGTGTTCTCTTTCAAATACAAAGGTCTTGCTGAAATAACAATTCCCATAACTTGCATCCCTACTCCCACAGAATAAGTGAGTACTGGCCTTCAAAAACCAGGAGAGTTCTGATATGTGTAGGAGTAACTACATAAAGCTGAGGGTTTTGCACCATCAGCGGAATCACAGGACTGGAAGGAACCTTGAGAGGTCAGCTAGTTCAGTCCCCTGCACTCATGGCAGAACTTACTCATCCCATACTGTTCTCCATAATGTTCCTAGCTCTCCTACCAACACACAATGAGTACAGATCCCTCAGGACCTACAGTCCCATGTTATTGCCCAAATCTTTTGGTGGAGAAAAGAATGAAGCGGTAAAGGGGGCATTATAATGTGGAGGGCTGGTCGTAATATGGAGGAAGGGCAAAGCAAGATGATGCCAAAAGAGTCAGGGTACATTTTTATGCCACATGGGATTGACAGGGGATGATTCCTTAGCTATATCCCTTACCTCTCTCAGCATGTGCCCTGCAAGACTCAACCTGAACTCATGAACTTGGAGCATTGTGACTTCCCCATGATGAGGAAAAGGGGTAGTATTCTGACGAGGCTCTGCTTCTTTCAGTCTTGCACCACATCCAGTACGCGCTCAGTCAGCAGTAGTAGAAAGATACATTAAGTACTTAATTTAGAAAAAAAGTCCTGAGGCTTGTCAAGATACTATTGCAAACATGTAAATCCTCCTTTCCTTTGTCTTATAAAGAGTGGGCAACTATGGTATGGAATACTGTGGCTATGAAGAAATTGGCTATGGAGATGGCAGGCTATTATACCTCTTTGGTGTATCAACTCTGGGCCAGATGCTTCACTGCCTGGCATTTTGTGTAGTCTCTTATGCCTGTGAAATGCAAGTCAATGGAGTTATAGTAGGTGATGAATTTGGCTGGTTGTGCCAAAGTAGATGAAAAGAAACACTTCTGCCAAGCAAAGCCACCTGAGACTCAAGGAGCAATCACTGGTACAAAAACACCTCCTCATTAATGAGGGCAGGCACTGTCCCTGCTAGACTGTCTGGATATCGTCCTCAGCCAAACAGAATCAGTTCTCTTTTATATGGATTGAGAGTTACCTATCCCTTTTTCATTCAAATCTCTGCCCCAGCTGGGCTAATACAAAGTTAAGACATTAAATTGAACAGATTTGTTGTGAAAAGAAGTAACAGAGCTGCCAGTCATTGGCATACCAATGAAATTGCAGCTCCCACCAACTCATTGTTGCCCAACATATACTATGAATAGGAGAAGTACAAAAAAACCCCTGTAAAAGCTTACATGCCTTGGGGTGGGTATGTGTAACATGGCAGACTTACAGGCTATGTCCACACGTTGCTTTTAAATTGAAACGATGACCATTGTTTCGATTTAAAAAATGTTATGTCCAAACGATGTTTTCTTATTTCAAAATGACGAGCCCATCAGTTCAACACAATGAACCTTATTTTGAAACAGTAAAACCTAGGAGGAAATCGAAATTGCCATTAAATCAAAACGGTTGTTTTGAAATAACGCCATTCGGACATGTTCATTTCAAAATAACCATTATTTTGATTTAACGCTTTTGCCCTTCTCCATCCCAGGGCGCCTTCCTTTTTCTATATATTGGGGGGATGGCCCTTCTAGGGGGCCATCTTGCCACATCTTCCATGGTGCCCCTCTCCTGAATCAAAATAGCAAGTCCTGTGTCCGGAATTGCTATTTTGATTTGGTGTTTTTGCTTAATTTGATTTAAGTTAAATCAATTTAATGGTTTTATTTCAAATTAACTTATTTTGATTTAACTTAAATTGAATTAACCCTTTATGTGTGGACATAGCCATAGTCGCTATTTATTGCCTGACTTCTGTACTTGGAAGTTCCATTTTGACCTTCACTTTGCATTATTAACACAGCTTTTAGTGCTGAATTTTCTCATTTAAAAAGCTACAGTAAACTGTGGAAAAATTAAGAGAATTTTGATTCCACATTGAAGTAAAGGCATTCATGCGTACCTTCATGAACAAGTGTTCATTTAGGATATTAGGGCAGTTTTGCATCTCATTCACACCAGTATCAACTAGGCGTATTCCACTGAAGTTGATGGAGTTCCATGGCGCTGAAACTGGTTTTAGTGCAGAATTAGGCCCAGGGGTAGAGATTGAAATGATCACAAATTCAAATAAATGTAACACTTTCTGTCTTATTTTTCATTGTGCAATCTGAGAATCAAATAAATACAAGGGAACTAAATTCTGCTCTGGTGCGTGCAATTATCTTCAGCGTAATTACACCAGGGCATATTTGGCCCATTAAGGGCCATACTCTAGTCCCACTGAAATCAAAGAGAAGCCTTTCATCTATTTCTTTAGGACAAGATCAGGCCCTGAATGTATTTATTTGACTGATGTGTGCTGCACATTCATACAGAAACCATAAGTGTGCACATGTCTAGAGTACAACTCTTCAAAGCACTTGGAAATGATTAGAGGAAAGTCATGTACTAGTCTTGTCCAGAGCACAAGTTTTAAACACTGACTATAATTCAATTATTTCTAAACCATTTCTTCTGATGTGCCCTTTGCCTTTGGTCCTCATTTCTTTGGTTAAATCACTGGCAAGCATGAGGGAGATATGTGATGACACGAACAGCACCTGAAAAATATCTCCATTTATGAAATCTGCTGTTTCATGTTTGATAAACTCAATATCTACCAAACACTGTTTTACAAAATGTTTTTTTTTTTTTTACAAAATGCTTTTTTTAAAAATCACTCTTTGGCTGAGAATAAGCCTGAGAAATTTCAGCTCCAAAGGCAATTGTAGTAGAAAATCAATATGGAAATATAAAGAGTCACATCTCCTAAAAGCAGTATGGGGGTGCGGGGCACAGAGCTTACATGGAAATGATCTCTACATCAGACTCATAGTGCAAGAGTTATATCTATTATCCCTATCACCGTCTTCTGTTGAAAAGATCCAGAGTAGACAACGATGGAAGCAGCCATCTCTGTAACAACTGCCTTGCAGAATTTCTCTCTGATCATTCCATCATGTGGGAAAGGGAACACACGTTCTCTTCACACACAATAAGCTATAGGATTTGCCCACAAACCTGGAAGATCCCCAAGGACTGAGATCTGTGGGCAGTTGGAACTGAATAAAAGGATGCCCTGTGCCACAGCACTCTAGATCCCATCAGCACCCTGGCAATGTGCTCCACTGAAATGTTCTACCAGTAACTTTCCTGGACTCAGCACTGCCAGGGTGCTTGTGTGTATATTTTCAGATAATAGATAATGCAGCTGCCATAGGATATATTTATCTTTTCTGGAGAAACTACATGGGGGGGGGTAAAGGGCCAAAATGAGGAATGATATACATTCCTTTTAGCTCTTTCCCATCTACCCACTTTTCTCTCATATTTTAGCATGGACCCAGGATGTACTGAAGAGCTTCTGTGGCATCTGGAAAAGGAAGGAGAATACTGAAAAGGAGGGTGACTTGCCACTGTGTGGGCAGAGTCACCTTGATTCAAGGCATGGGGCACATGCGCGCGCACACGCACACGCACACGCACACACACACACACGCACACTTTTAATACTGAAGTCGTTTAAATAAATGTTTGTCAAAACATATGAATTCAGGCACCATCCTGTTCCTATTAGCCTCTATAGGAATTTCATACCAATTGAAACATAGGCAGGAATGCATGGAAGACCTTGTAAACAAAGAGCTGAAATGAAATAAATGTGTCAAAATAAGAAAAGCAAAAGTCCTTCACTTGCATCAAAATGTAAAACACAACAGAAAGAGAATAGAGACTTGGTTCCAGTTGAAACCAATCGCAAAACTCCCATTGACTTTATTAGGAGTAAGATATGTTAAAGGCACTAATTTGGGGAGAAATTCTTGTGCACTGAGTCCCAGCTCTGTTGAAGTCTCAGAGAAGCTGAAGTGGTGCAGGAGCCTTTTCTCCGTCTCAGCACAGAAGTCAGTTTTACCCTGTAGAAAATCAAACCAAAATACCATCCGTTCCTCAGCAGAGTCCAATTAAACACTTAAAGGACAGTTCTGTAAAAAGAACATAGCATAAGTGCAGCAAGTCCCTGTTTAATAAGCTTCTAATTAATGCTAACACAGGCATAGGGGTAAATTTGTTGTCCATATAATATACTTCTATTCTGTCTGTGGTCTTGTACTGCTTTCTTCGCTTCACGAAAGCATTCTGCATAATATGAACACAGATTATGTTTATGATCAGTTAATTTTGTGCATATTCTCCGGTCTCTTTCTATTTCATTTTGCCATGCGGCAGCTCCAAAAGCCCAGATGAATATCTGAAGTGCTGCGATACATAGCGTAAGTTCTCGCTCTGGTATGAGCTCACGAAGAACACAATGAGAGCACTGTTCAATAATCTGCTTGTAAAGGCTGCCTCTCTACCTTCCCATCCCCATTCCATGAGCCTATTAAATTAATGAGACAGAAGTCAGAGCAACAGCAGTCAACATGTTATTGGTGTATAGCACTGGTGCCGTTACAATGTGCCTGTTTTTTCTCCTGGGACATTTAATTTCCGCTTCTCAAATGAGCTGCAAAGCTGTGAAGCCTGGCAGTGTTCTTTCTAGACACTCTGTGATGCAGATAATGAGAGTTCTGATAGGTGCCTAGGAGACTGTGATGGCTCTAAGCACAGCTATGGTCTGATAATGCTTTATGCCAGCAGTGTCACAACGGAACCACTATCATCCCTTAAGGAATGGTTCATCTTTATGTGTAATACAGCAGCTGTCACCTAAATGGCTAATGGGGACGCAAAGTAGAACCTTAGTGCTAGTAATCTTTGTCACTTAATAATTTTAAAGGTATCAGACTTCAGTAGCTGCTGCAAGTTCCAATAAAAGTGTATTTGCTGTTTTTATTTTGTTTGCTGGGGATTAAATGTAAATTGAGAAATCCATGATGCTGCCCTGTGCAGATCTAATTTAGTATAATTTAAATAGCCAAGTACTTAAAATGTATTATAGGTGTAAGACGCTGGGATGGTGGAGTGCTTGCATTTAAGAGGAAGATTTATTGGACTCACTGCATCCACAGTGAACCTTCTACAGACATGTTATTTAACATCTGTTAGAAAAAGTCGAGATAGAGGGCATGAGACAAACACTCATGGAGTATACGCTTGCAAGTCTTTGAATAACAGATCAGAAATATAAAGTAACACTTGCAAATGAATCTAGTCAATGATCAAGCACATGGCTTTGTGTACATATATAACTAAATTAGAGCCCTATATACATATATAACTAAATTACAGATGGCTGTGTTTGTATATATATTTATATTCATGCATCTATACTCATCCCTTTCAATTAATGTTGGTCTCCTGCAGTGATAGAACTGCAGTTTCTTTCAATTTATGAAACTAAGTAATAATAATAATAAGTAATAGTTCAATTAACACACATGATATCAGCATTAACATTACACTGTTAATGTTTTCTGGCAAATCATTTCATTTGTTTTGCAAAAGAGAAGGAAATTACAGGTCTCTTACTTCAGTAGAATAGTGCATGGATTCTAAGGAAAAGCCAAACTCATTTCAATCACATCTCCAGACACATTGTTAATTCTCTGGCGTGTTAACATGCTTATGCTGAAGGTTAAGAGAAGAATGGTGCTGGAACATATATGCCCAATAATTGTCCAGGGGATGAGTTACAGGTCTAGAGAGCTCAGAATTCAATCCGCCTTTAGGGCTTCTAACTCTGAGAAGATAAGTCCAGGAACACTTCTTGGAACTTGAGGAATACTATTCAAGTCAACTAAAATTCAGCATAAGTTACAAAACTGAATATACAGAGTCAATGTAATAACAATGCGCATTGTTAAAGAGACATCACAGATGAATGGAGGCGAAAGCACTATAACATTAGAATTTACTTTAATTTATATATCATATTTTAAGAGAAGTAGATTTGTAGATATAGATTTTTGATAAATTAGGGTACTACAGTATGTGGTGTCATAAAACAGATGCCAATCATGCTGAACAATATTTTTTATTGGTTAATTTATGTGTGTGTGTGTGTGTGTGTGTGTGTGTGTGTGCACGCACACACATGCCTGCACGCATGTGTGTGTGTATTCACCCATTAGTCTCTCTCTCTATTCTCATGTTGTCTCTTGTCTTAGATGCTAATCTCTTTGGGGAAGGGACAGTCTTTCTGTTGTACATCATATAGAACAATGAGGTCTTAGGCATTACCACCTTCCAAACAAATAAATAATAAACAAAGTAGAGGAACACTAAGAACACTGGCTAATGAGAGATCAAGCAGGCAGATGTTATTCAGGGTTTCTTTACAGAAGTGCCAACAGTGACCTACAACAATTGCTCTTCCAGTAATCAGTCTTTTATGCAAAATGATATAATTGAATAGAACTGAGTAATGGCCCTGGAATGTCTATTATTATTATTATTATTATTATTATTATTATTATTATTATTATTAAAATATTAAGGAGGATAAGGACATGATATTGGGGAAACATCTACCTAGACATTTGCTTTGCAGATAGTAAACATGAAACAGTGCCAGGCACAGAGTGGTTCAGAGTGAAACAAAGGGATATACTACAGAATAAGTCTCTGGAACTGGATGGTATCTATCCAGATCTCTGAAAGTTTTTAAGAATGAAGTGGCTGAGCGAATTAAAAAAAATCACTCTCTCATTAAAACTAGCTACTGTACTGAAGGCAAATGATGTAGCTGTCTTTAAAAATGGTTCTGGAATGATCCTAGGAATTACACCATTAAGACATATTTCAGTACCAGATAAATTAATGAAATGATCATTAAAGTTAGAATTCTTTAATACCTCTCTGGATATGGTATACTGACTAAGCAGCATGGCTTTTGCAAAAGGAAACTATGCCCCCATATCTACTAAAATCTTTGAGTGCATAAAGAAAATAGTGGGATTGGATGGCATAATTTATTAGGATTGTCAAATAGTCTTTGCAAAGGAGGCTTTTAGGAGATGAAGTAGTCATGGATGAGAGAGGTAGAAAGCTCCCATGGATTAGAAGAAACTGGCTAAAAGAGAGAAAATGAAGAAAAGGGATAAATGGTCAATTATCAGTCTGGCAAAAGGTTAATTGTGGCATGTCACAATGTTCTGGACTAGGACCTGTGTTGCTTAATATGTTTATTATTGAAAATGAGTGTACTGGGTGATGGTGACATTAACAAATGATGACACATTATTTTAAAGAGCCAAAACAAGGGAAGACTCAGAGGAATATCTGAAGGACCTAGTGAGACTATATAAATGGGCAGCCCAATGGCAGACAAAATTCTATATTGACAGATGCAAGGCAAAGTATTTTGGGAGAAATAATTTGAATTACTCATACACATTGCTGGGTTCTAAAGTTATCATGATCACTTAGGAAAATGATCTAGGTGTCCTTTTGGATAACCTGTTCAAAATCTCTTCTGAATGTGCAGAATAATCTGAGTGTTAGGCTTTAGAAAGAGGGGGATAGAAAAAATACTGAGAATATTATAATGTACTATATTTTGGTTTGTTCTCACATGGAGTGCTGTGTTTAGTTCTGATCATCACATCTCAAAAAAGATATAGGAGAAACAGAAGGATACCAGTGGGCAATCTAAATAATTAGGAACCTAGAGAGACTTTTTTGGTGAGAAGATTGCGAAGATTGGAACTGTCTAGGAAAGAAATGAATACAAGAAAATACAATAAAGCCATGCCATAAGAAGGTAGACCGGGTGCTTCTATTTGCCCCTTTTCATAAATCAAGAACATGAGGACATTCAATCTAATTGAAAGGCAACAGATTAAAAAAGAATACAAGGAAATACCTTTTTACAAAACACATAATAAGTTCTTAGAAATCACTGCTACAAGAAGCCATCAAGGCCAAGAATTTAGCAGGATTCAGAGAACAGCCAGATACACATAAGGAGGCTGAGAACATCCCGTTATGTTGACTAGAAAAAACATGTATTTAATAGCGACATATCTGCTCTTGATTCAATGCATACATTAAGCACCAACTGATGGAGTTTTAGAAGAAACTTTCCCAATGGACAGATGATTCCAGAATTGTACATTATGGCATCATGCAACTCCCTCTGAAACAGCTGCTATCAGCTATTGCTTGCGGTAGGGTATGAACCACAATGATGGATCACTGATCTGATCTGGCATGGCAGTTCCTAATATTTTTAACAATAGGTCAAATCGTGATCACATGAGAAAAGCCTGCCAGCTGGTCTTCAAATCTAGGCTCAGACACCCCATTCTACATCAACACATCACACAGAACCATTAACCAGGCCCAGTGCAATTTTCCAGAACAGGTTATAGCCTAAGGATTTTTGTGGAATGAGTTTGAGGCCCACAAACAACAACAACCTCCATTTATTATACATGGCAATCAGGGATAAACTAAATGATGTCTATATACACTAAAACCAGAGCCATGTCTCCCCTTCCCTGTGCACCCATGTAATTCTCATGAGATGCAACTGAGAGCATGAACTTACATGTCCAATAATAAAAAGTACCTCTGTGTGCATGTGTATGCACACACGACACACTTAGAAACATGTTCTAAAGGGGTAGTCATGTTAGTCTACTCCATCAAAACAAACAAGGAATCTGGTGGCACTTTAAAATTATTTGTCAGTCTTTAAAAGTGCCACCAGACTCCTTAGAAACATGAAAAGTTGTTGCAGTTCTTTGTCTTGAGTTACATATCTTCATGTGCGGAGAAGAAGAATGGTCCCATGGATAGGGCCTTGGCCTGAGGGTCCACAGATCTGCATTCTTTTACCCACTCTGCCATTGACTTATGAGAACGTGGGAAAGTCACTGCACTTGTCTGAGCCTATGTTCTCTCATCTGTAAAGTACAGAGAATACTGACCTTTTCTTTTAAAACACTTCAGTATACAGTGCTACACAAGAGCTAAATTTTATGTCAGATATTGATGTAACTCAGATTAAGCTTTACAATTACAACTGTAAAAATAAACTA
Source organism: Podocnemis expansa (assembly GCA_007922195.1). Classification (NCBI taxonomy): domain Eukaryota; kingdom Metazoa; phylum Chordata; order Testudines; family Podocnemididae; genus Podocnemis; species Podocnemis expansa. The sequence goes on from ML682005.1 coordinate 45,164,800, forward strand.
CTAAGGAAAGCTTCCTCCCCAGTTGCCATACAGATATGTTGTTCCATAATTAAAACCTGACTATTTAGCATTAATCATGCTCAGTTGCTTTGGTATGCAGACATACATAATACACAGAGACTCTTGATGGATTCTTTTGCCATTTAGTGTTAATTAATGTCCACTTGGTATAAAATGTGACATCATATTTTAGGTCAGCACTTCATTGTTAATATAAACTGTAAACCCTGCACTTGCACACCAAAAAAATCCTGAGGACGTGATTTTCCTGCAGTATCTGTTTGACATATTGTTTGCACAAAATATAAAGTAAATATATCATTGAATGTCAGACTTCTTTTCCATTTTTCTCAATGTGTTGTGCAATACATAGAGCTCAGTGACATTATATTGCATCTGTTGCCATAATACAGTAAATGTGGTGAGAAATTGCTACATGCAATTCAATAAAGTATATTTAACATATTTTCACTGCACCAAATATCAGCTGATCCATCTCTTATTAGTATAAATGGCATAGATTAGTGTCAGGCATTTTCAACAGTGAAGAAATTACAGAAGGCTGCATGGCTCATTAGGCTCTTGTTGCATGTTAAAGAGGGCCAGACCTTATTAATAAGAGGAAAAGATAAAACTGGGAAGTAATAACATATCTATCTATAAAATCTTTTTAAATATTTAAAGCTTTCCTTTGGGTATGTCCACACATCTCTTTTATTTTGAAATAACACTGGTTATTTTGAAATAAAAAAGATTAGGTCCACATGACGTTTTCTTATTTCGAAATGACAGGGTCTGTCATTTCGAAATAAGAACCATCATTTCGAAACAGCTTAAACCCCATTCATTTCAAAACGGCTGTTATTTTGAAAAGATTATTTTGAAATAATGCCATTTGGACATGTTGTTTCGAAACAACACCATTGTTTTGAAACAACTGTTTCAAAACAACCTGTCCAAACAGCGTTATTTTGAAATAACCGTTTCAAAATAACAGCTGTTTCAATAGCAGGCTTTCCCTTAATTCAAATTAACATTTTCTTAAATTGAATTAACTTATTTCAAAATAAGGACTTTATTTCGAAGTAACTTATTTCAAAATAACTTATTTCGAAATAACAATGTATGTGTAGACATAGCCTTTCTGAGAAAACTTGTTAATGCTTTGTTCCAGTCTCATGGCTATTTCTAACCTCATCTTAGTTCAATTCTTGTCACATTTATAGATGTTTATAAAAATAAAAATATCTCAAGTTAAAAAAAAATCTTATAGCCATGCTGCACCAACAGGGCATGTTTTCATTATGAAATTTGTTACATTGTTTATGTGGTTACTTTTTCAGTCTGTGATTCAGGAAAGCATTTCTATTCACCACAGTACTTAAAGAGAAGTTGATTTTACGCACAGGCTTAAAACCCACTGAAGTCAATGGAATTTAAGCATATGCTTTATAATTATATTAAGCATGTGTTTACCTGCTGTCCTGATGGATTTAAGAACCTGCTCAGTGCTTCCCTTCTTTGGGGGCTTAAGCAGCATCCTTGCATGTGCACTTACTTTACTTGCTGCAAGTAGTCTTGTTGACTTCAATGTCACCTCTCACAGAAAAAAATGTTAAGCATGTAGGTAAACCTGGGAAGATGAAGGCTTTACTAACTCCCCCCTTCTATGACTTCTCAAAGACTTGCTATGTCTTTGAATGAAATGAGAGAACTGGTTCATCAGCAGCTTTTTCTAAACAGAAAATATAGTTTTAGAGTTAACTTACCCTTTATCTTTTCAACTTCCACGACATTCCCATAGATGACAGACTAGTCTTCAGAAATTAATATGGGATCAGCATTATCTTGGCTGACACTTGAGCTGGGGATCCTTAAAAGCTAAAAGGCAGTTTTACGTGTTACATCCTGTATGGTTTGGGCACACAGGGCACATATAGTCCCTGCTAGTGGTTTTCAACCTGTGGTCTGTGGAGCTCTGAGGGTCTATATTTAAGACTTCCAAAGAGGTCCTACAAATGAAGAAAGTTGGGAATTCACTAGGTAAAACTGACCGGTGAGTTACATATAAAAAGATCCTCCCCCATTAGAGGAGGAGAAATGATTTGTATTTTAAACCTAGAACAGAACTAAATTCTCAAGCTAGCTCCACAGACCATTGTATGCTGGTTATACATTTTATTCAGTGTGATTAGCATTTGATTTGCATCTGAGAAATTAATCAATAAAAGCAATATCCTGTAAGCAGTAAAATGAAAAAGCAATGCTGCATTATGATAAAATAAACAGAACACTGTGTAGCAGTGAGGGCCAAGAAGAGAGGCCTTGCAATCTGACTAACATGAAAAGGCAAAAGAAATTTTCAAGGATGATTGTGCACAGCTGAAAAAGTAAAGGAAGGTAAACTATTAACTATTGGCTAGCTTCAGAGGCTATATTTGAAATATTTCATTGTGTGTTTAATAATTTGTCCTATCTAGCTATCCATACCAAAGACAGTGGGGAAAGAAATGGGGGGGGCACATATTAAATGGGTTGAATTTGAAAGGAAAATAAAAAACTATTTAAATTAGTACTGTTAAAACAAATAATTTTTTATTTGTTTTTGACAATTCCATATCATGCCATTTATTTTTTAAAGGACACGTCACCACTGACTGATTACTTTTTAAAGTGCTTTTTAAAATTTTCTTTTAATCTCACTGAGGCACAGAACTGTCTTGGAAGCTTGAAAATAAATAAATATGCAGCTTTTTATTTTGTGCATTTTTTCAACCACAGATCTCAAAGTCCTTTAAAAACAAGGCAAATATTGTTTTGCAGAAGGGGAAACTGAGGCAAAGTAAGTTGAGCTGATTTGCCCAATCAGCCATTGGGGGAGTTACAGATAGAACCCAATCCCAACAAAGGGCTTTATCCACTGTAAACCCTGCCTTAAAACATTCACAAAATGGTATTGGTGTCACTGCCAACTCTGTTCTTTCCTTCTTGATGACCACTAATTTTAGCCATTGTATTTCTAATGAACTGAAATCTTCCTTGTTTATTCTGCCCATATTTACAGCAATATTACCAGAACTCTGGGAATAGCTTTTATTAATGAACTAATTCATTAATTAGTTGCTTCTGGAGATACTGTAATTAGTAGAGTTCTCAACATTTATCTTGTACAGACCCCACACAAAGGGAGATTGGTTTTTAAAACTTTTTCTCAGTGATATACAAAGGGGGTATGGGCAGGGGGTCTGCACAAAATTCTACAAAAATCCAGAGCATTCTGGGAGGTTGGTGAAAAATGAATACACATATGAAATACCCAAAGCATTTTACTTCAAACAACTCTCCTTTTGTCACTAACAAAAACAGAATCCTTGAGCCTGCTGCAAACACAGCATCCCTGGCAGTTCCTGGGTCACCAGCTCCTAAACCCAGTCCTGTTTGCTCCCCTTCATGGCTCAGACAGAATAGAGGGAGCAATTAGCCCTTGGACACTAAAAGATGTTTCTCAAAAAAAAGTGAACAAGTTAAAGAGTGGGTAAAATTGTGGGACTTAACTAATTGATGGTGCTGTCTGTAATATTTGCAACCTTCTCTAAATCAGGCTTTATTAATGCATAATGCCATTTGAAACCTATGGGAACCTTTGCTCTTATATGTGGACCATAAATTACAGAGAAGCATCTTTTATATTTTTAAAAACACCCCCCCCCAATTTTCCCTAACAAACAAAAAAGGGGAATATTTTGCTCCACTAAACTGACATTAGTTATATTGCTTTGCAATGAAACATTGAAAACATGTTTTAAAAAAATCCGTTGTGTCATAAATCTCTGTATTTCCTGTTGTGTTTGATCTCATTTATTTATTACAGTTTCTAAAATGCTAAGATGTGCATTAAAAATATTTCTCTAATTGTTACATTTCAAGCACGTTTATCGCTGGCTGCTTAGCTTCATTACGTGTCGTAGTCTGAATCTACAAATCAAGTATAATTAGACTTAGAGAACTGATTGGATTTCTAATTAAGCTACATTGGAAACAACAATGCACAATCAGTAAATATTCTGACTAGGTACATTTTAAAGAGCAGCTCTTGGGCTTTTTGCTGATGACTAGACACCAGTGTCATTAAATTTGTTGGTGGCAAGCAAATTTTAAAGCTAAAATAGAGGCAATTAGTAAAGATCTTGAAATATTTAATCACTTTTGTCCAATTAGTGTGCAATTAGGCAATGGTGTGGCGTGGGACAAACATTCTGCTTCACTGTTTGGTAGAAAAGGATCCCTTTGAAATTTTGCTGTTTAGTTTATTGATATATAAAAAGGAAGTTATGGTAGTAATTTCCAATTTAAAAAAATACTGTGCAGATGGTCTGACTATATATTTAACAATGTTAAACAAAACTAAACAAGAGAAGCACCGTACCTGAAATTACACAGCTGTGATCAGTGAATAAGCTCCAGATCACATTAGATTACAGCTGTAGTTATCTTGATCACTGAAAGTGCCAGTTAGTTACATTAGAAAAATCAGAACCATATCTTAGAATGACATGATAACTATTACCTTGACCACAGGGACCATCACCACCTGCTCTGTTTGGTTCCTTTGAATTCTCTCTGAGGACTCTTGTGCTAGGTATGTGGATGTGTTCAGTGTGCAAAATCAAGCAGAGGCTTTTCTATAAATAAATCAGTTAAGAATTCCCTGACTTATTTGTTGTAAACGTTTGGTTCACTGTAAAACTTTCCCTACAGGTCTTCACTTGGTACTTGAACCTTCAAGATACCATTTCAGCTATCAATGCTCCAGTGGCTGATTATAATGTATATAAATGCTACTGGGACACTGCAATGAATTTTAATATTAGCAGTTTGTGGAAACATTGCATACAGTGTAGTGGTACATGTTCTAGACTGGAATGGGTTTCACAGGGAGGAAATCTCAGAGCTAGATGAGGATGATATGGTTACCCAAACTGTTTCTGGCCCACACTCTTCTCCCAACAGTCTACCTATCCTTCCCCTAGCCCAAGATGGACCACAAAACCCAGGGAAATTCCTCTGTAGAATTTGTAGGGGAAAAAAGCCGTGTGGCAGAGTTGGCTGAATCTTCCCTTCTGCACAAAAAAGAGATTCTCTGTGGTAGGTCCCTGCCATGCAGAGATCTAGTGGAGACAATCTTTGCTTAACAAGTAGCAATGTACCTATTATAAATGTCCATTGTATATGATGATGACATCACAGCATCATCTGCGTTCTTCACGCGAATGTATAGGCCAGTGGTTCCCAATCTGTGGCCAAAAGTGGCCTGCACCTCCCTTCATGCTGGCTGCAGAAGGGAGTCATTGCCTAAAGAACCAGGTGGAGCACATTCTGCAGGGCTACAAGACCAGTGCAGGTGCCGCGCTGCAGCCAAGGGGATGGGAGATCACCATTGCCGTCCCCCTGTGTGTAGCAGATAGCATGGCAAAAAGCATGCTGCCTCAGTCTGTTGGCACTAAGGTCGCTGCTGGAGCCAGAGGAAGGGGGCATTAATCGGATCCTGTGCAGGGCTGTCCCTAGGGTAGGGCAAGAGGGGCAGCCGACAGGGCCCTGCGCTTTAGGGAGCCGCGTGGGGTTGCATCACTGCTCCCCCCATGCCAGGGACTGGTCGAGCTAGCCAAAAGTGGTGTAAGGTGAAAGTTGCTTAAGGCAGTAGATCAGCAACAAAGGTGAGTCATTAGGACTAACAATGAGGTGCTAATTGTTCAAACAACCTCTATACCTCCTCTGTTAGTCAGTATCTCTTTGGGCTTCTCTCGTTCATATGACAAGGACTGAGGTCACTGGCAAGCAACCTTTGTGTTTTTTGTCAATAGACTCCATGAAGAAAAAAAACTGTGAATACCCACTTATTCCACCATTTCTGAGATATGGGGATTGCAGTTATTTTTTGCAAATTAGGACTTGCCTCTTTTTACAGTGGGTTGAGAATTCCCTTGCTTGCAACAAAAGTTATAACCTGTAGATTTTAATAAAAGCTCCAGAGATTTTTTTTGACTAATAATTAAAAAAAGAAGAGAAAAGCAAACTGTTCCAGTAGGAGCCTGTTACAAAGTATGGTATTTTTTCTACCATTAGAAAGCCTAAGTAACAGAATAAAATCCAACTCAGGGATGGATCTGCTGGAAGGGGAAGTTATAACAAGGTCCTAATCTGAAGGGGGGAGTGGATAGCCCCATTGTGTTACCAGCGGTCACCAGACCAAGCAGAGAGGGCTAGCATTCCTTCAGTCACAATATTGTGGACAATTGTGTGTTCATGGAAACTCCTGCAGACTCAGGGAGCAGACAAAGTGCAGAGGTAAATGTGTAACCCAGAGGGACTGCTTCAGTTCCTGGGATTTGGCAGTGAAGAAAGGAGCAGGATCTGGAGCGACTTGGACAGGCTCAGCAGCAGACAGGATCTTCCAGGACCTTTCTTTCCAGCCAGGCATTGGCCCTCTTTTCCTTTCCCTGTCTCAGCACTTCCATCTCATTTCTCCACCCAGTCACCCCCCCCCCCACCATTTGCAAGGAGGTCTCTCACATACACTCCAAACTACTACGTGCAGTTTTAGAGACTTGACATACCTCCTGATTTGAGGCAGGAGTATGGCATGTGGGATCACCCTCTTCATGTTCCATGTAGGTGATCTCAAATTAGAAGTATAGGTTTCAGAGATGCAATAGAAGCCTCAAGAGAAAGGATAAAAGCCATGAGGGATTGCCACCCCCCAACCCCGCAACCATAGTCACTGTTCAGTTTTCTGGCTACTGCTTTTTTTCAGTGGAGGGCTGTCACATGGCAGAGGGGTCTGGAGCTAGGTCCTGAGGAAAAAGTTTGACAACCACTGGCTTAAGGGTGGCTGAGAAACCAGACTCTGCACTCCTGTTCTGCTCCTTTTGGCTGGCTTACCTGGTCCCTGAGGGGAGGTTAGTGGGAGGCCCTGCAGAGGGCGATTCGCCCAGGGTCCTGTACCTCCCTAGGGATGGCCCTGATCCTGTGGAGCACAGAGTGCTACAGTGCACGTGCAGTTACTCTGCTGCAGCTGGAGAAATGGGAGATCAGCCCTGAAGAGGCCTTCTTTCTGAACTCTTATCTGGCTCCAGTGGACTGCTGCTGGTGAAGACTGGTGGACCTTCAAGGTTGTAAAAATGCTATCTGTGTCCCTCAAGCCAAAAAGGTTGGGAACTACTGGTATACTCTGAACCAACAAACTACAGATATTACAGAGGAATATGCAGACTCCCACTCAGGACTTGACAGGACATTTGGCCCTTTTCTTGGATCAGGTTTTTACATTTGTTTTCAAAATATTTACATGTTTTATTGATAGCTGCTCTCCATTCAGATCTGCTCTTGGGTGTGTCTTTGAGGTTATTATTATTTGTGCTGCATGATGTGAAATTCTGATTAAGGATGTGCTTGAAGCATTTTTTTAACCCACCCACTTTGTGCTTTCCAAGTTCCCATTTCTGCAAGTGCAGGCTCTAGCTTTCAACAGAACTGAGGGCTTCTGCAAAAGAATAGCAGGCACAATTGCTGAAGAACTCAATCAATGTTTTTCTGATAGAGGAGATTTCTATTACCAATACTTCTACTACTAATACTTTAGTAAGGCTTTTGATACAGTCTCGCATCACTTCTCATTAACAAACTAGGGAAGTACAGCCTGGATGAAGCGCCCAGAGAGTAGTTATCAATAGAGCCCTGCACGGATACAAATATGTCCGTGGATATCTGTGTTTTATCTGCGGATGCGGATATAATGCAGATATCTGTGGATATCCACATATTTGCAGGGTTCTAGCTCTGTGAAGATAAAAATATGTGGACCTGTATCCACAAGAAATGGTCCACAGATATCCCTGTTGTATCTGCAGATGCGGATATAATGCAGATATTCATGGATATTCGCATATTTGCAGGGCTCTAGTTAACAATGATTCACAGTCATGCTGGGAGGGCAAAACAAGCAGGGTACTAGAGGGATTGGTTCTGGATCTGGTTCTGTTCAATATTTTCATCAATGACTTAGATGATGGCATAGAGAGAACACTTACAAAGTTTGCCAATGATACCAAGCTGGGAGGGGTTCAAGTGCTTTGGAGGCTAGGATCACAATTCAAAATGATTTGGACAAACTGGTGAAAAGGTCTGAGGTAAACAGAATAAAATTTAAAAAAGACAAGTGCAAAGTACTCCACTTAGGAAGAACAATCCATTGCACGTATACAAAATGGGCAATGACTGCCAAGGAAGGAGTAATGAGGAAAGGGATCTGTGTGTCATAGTGGATCACAAACTAAATAGGAGTCAACAATGTAATGCCGTTGCAAAAAAAGCAAACACCATTCTGTATTAATACGAGTATTGTAAGTAAGACATAAGAAGTAATTCTTCCAGTCTACTCGGCCCTGATTAGGCCTCAACTGGAGTGTTGTATCCAGTTCTGGGCACCTCATTTCAGGAAAGATGTGGACAAATTGGAGAAAGTTCAGAGAAGAGCAACACAAATTATTAGAGGTCTGGAACACTTGATTGATGAGGGAAGATTTAAAGAGCTGGGTTTGTTTAGTCTGGAAAAGAGGAGACTGAGATGGAACATGATAACACTTTTTAAGTACCTAAGAGGTTGTTCTGAGGGCTATGTCTACACTAGCAATTTAGTTTGAATTTAGGAGGCTTAGTTTGAACTGAATTAGCTTATGGCCACACTAGCCTTTCCTTAGGTCAAACTAAGAAATTCTTTAGCTCAAACTATGGAATGCTTAGTTTGAACTAGTAAGTATCAATGGTTAGTTCAGACTAAGTGCTTAGTTTGAACGTTAGTTCGAACTAAATACAGCAAACACTCAAACTAACCCTTAGTTGAAATTTATTAAGTTTGAACTAAGTCAATTAATTCGAACTAACAATGTGGACTAGTTTGAACTAACAGCTAGTTCGAACTAGGCCACATTGTTAGTTCGAACTAAGACATTCGGGGCTAGTTCAAACTAATCTGAAGTTAGACTGAACTAAGCTCAAACTTATTAGTTCAAACTAAATTAACTTTGGCTAGTAGAGACATAGCCGAGGATAGAGGAATAATGATTCTCCTTCACTGCTGATGATGGGACAAGAAGCAGTGGGCTTAATACACAGCAAGGGTGGTTTAGGTTGGACATTAGGAAAAAATTCGTAACTGTTAGGGTGATTAACCACTGGAATAAGTTGCCTATGCAGGTTGTGGAATCTCCATCATTGGAAGTTTTTAAGAGAAGGTTAAACAAGCACCTGTCAGGGATGGTTTAAGAGGGTACTTAGTCCTGCCATGAGAGCAGGGACTGGACTCGATGATCTCTCATAGTCCCTTCCAGTTTCTATGATTCCAAAATATTATCAAGCCAAAATGTCTGGTTATTTTTACCTATAATTTTCCTTCTTGTCTTCAACCCTGCCATGTCATTCTAATGATACAACTGATATTCATTAGATAGATTCAATCTTGAACATTCAATGTAGATCAGTGATTCCCAGTCTGGGCTCCATGGACCCCGACATGTTCCAGGGGGTCTGCAATGCTGCTTGCCAACGGGGCCAGAACCCAGCTGTGGCCCAGATGCTTCCTGCTGGGGCTGGATCCCAGTGGGGGTGGGGGTGTGCAGAGGGCTGGGAGCCAGGGCCACGGCAGCACAGCTTGCTGGCACTGGGAGAGGGAGGGGGCCATGGCCACAGCGGCTCCTGCTCCCTGCCCCGATTCTGGATGCATAGGCCAGATGTCGGCCGTGTGGGCTGGATCCTGCCTGCAGGATCAGCGCCAGATGGAAAAGGGGGGTCTGCGAATTTTTTTGCCCTACAGAAGGGGTTCCCAAACTGCAAAGGTTAAGCACCACTGATGGAGATTCAGCATAAGGCTCTTGATCCTCCAAGCAGATCTGAAGAGTGTAAGACCATTTTTGAAGAGGACAAAGAGCATGTCAACAGAATGCATTTCGGATGAGCGCCAGTTAATTCAAAGCAAAATGCTTGTATGTAGTTTAACTGGAAGGATGCAAAAATGTGTGTGTGTGTCTGTGTGTTTCTGTGTGTGAGTGCGTTGGGGTGGAAGTGGGGAGGAAAGATTGCAGATAATTAGTTATGCAAAATATTTACTTTGATCCTTGAACCTTCTTCAATTTATCAAGGATCACTATATTTAACTATGCCTGCGTAGTGCAGGAAGTCAGATCACCAATCATGATGATTACTTCTGACCTTGAAGTCTATGAACTATGAAATCTGCACACGCTACTTCCAACCTGACCTCCTTCTTGCTCGCTTCCTCACAGTAAGCCCTGGGAACACCTTAGTTCTCTTCAGGAATGGCTGGGTCTTTTTAGGTGGTTCAGGTTGTTTGGGAGTTAGACAGAAGATGGATGCTGTCTGTGAAAGCTGGAATTCCATGGACCTTAAGCTGAAATGGTAGGACTGATTCACTGTAATCCCCTGTAACCTGAACTGCAGAGTGGAGTTTACAAGCTTCATGATGAAGTTAACTTGGCAGGATGTGTGCTGCTTTATTATTAATGATGACTGTTTATTAATAATAATTAGTATTAATAGCATTTATTTGCCTTATTCTTGCAAGCATTTAATAGGTTCCCATCACCATAGCATCTGGGTGCATTTTATAGAGGGCATGTCCACACACAGTCTTTAAATTGAAATAATGCAGATTATTTCAATTTAAAAGATTACAGGTCCACACTATGTTTCCTTATATCAAGATAAGGAGCTCCCTTATCTCGCAATAGGGACAGTCATTTTGATATAATAAAACCTAGTACTGTATCAAAAAGACAGTTAAATCAAAATTGTAGTTTCAAAATAATGCTGTGCTGATGTGTTATTTCAATTTAACTTATTTTGATTTAACACATTTGCCCTTCTCCTTCCCTGGGTGCTGTCCTTTGTCTATATATTGGGTGGGGGCATTGCCCTTCAAGGGGGGCCATCTTGCCACACCTCCCATGGTGCCTCTCTCCTAAATTGAACTAGCACGTTCTGTCCATTGACATGCTAGTTTGATTTGAGTTTCTAGTGGGGACCTCTTAAATTGATTTAACTTAAATCATTTTAATGATGTTTATATAGATTTTATTAAATCAGTTTAACTTAAATCAATTTAACCATGTAAGTGTGGACATAATCAAACAGACTTGTGGCCTGATTTTCAGAGGCGGTGAGCATCTTCAACTTCTGCTGAAATCCCTGGGAATTGAAGGTACTCAGCACCTCAGAATATCAGGCCAGTAGGTTACAGGCAGGTAGATTCACAAAGAAATTTAGGCACACTGACACAGAGTGTTGTCACACCTAACTTTCAGAAAATCATTGGGTTTCACAATGCCTGAATTCAGTTCCAGGCTCCCTATATGATGAATGGGGGGAGAGAGATGCCTCAGAATGGAGTTCACAAAAGCCAGTACTCGATGTGGCCCCCTGGCCTAAGATAGTCAATGGGAGATGGCAGGACAGTGGCATGTCTAAGCCCCACTACCTCTTTTAAAGACAGGCACCTAAGCTCAGGACATGTCTCCCTCTGTTTGGGATTCTCAGCTGCAAACCCTCTCTTGGCATTAGGTGCCTCTGGTGGAAGTGGGTTAGGGAAAAGAGAAGGACCTCTTTTATACCTTTTAACCCACTGGTTATGGCACTAAGTGAGGGGACTGGATCCTGGTCTCCCACCTGCCAGCTGAGTGCTCTCACCACCAGGCAGCAGTATCTTTCCCTGGGTTTTTCCTCTCTTTTTCCTTCTGGCCCACTGATTCTTCCATTATTTATTCACAGTGGAATAGCTTCAACCAGAGAGAGACTGAGGAAGCCGAATATCAGAATAGTGCATAGCCATTGGATAGGCCAGGGACCTGATGGGTGGCAGATCTGTGCGCAAATCCCTTCAGGCCCCCTGGTGGAGTACTGGGGGTCTCCCACAGCCCAGAGAAGTATCTGAACCACTGGGGTAAAAGTAATAATGGAGGTTGCCCTCTTCTTTCCTCCCAGCCATATTGTGCAAGCTCACCAATAGGGGCCTGATTTGTTAGTTGAGGTCTAAATAGCTATCTCTACACTAGTCACAGGAAGTTTGAACCTGTTAGTTCGAACTAAGAAGTTCAAGGTTAGTGCTTATAAGTTAGAACTAACTGTGCATTCTAGTTTGAATTAATGCTTAGTTTGAACTAGAATGCATGGTTAGTTTGAACTAAATGGCTTAGATCGAACTTAAGTTTGAACTAAGCGTTAGTCCATGGCCACATTAATTTGAACTAAAGTTCAAACTAAGCACTTAAGTCCAGCCTAGCCACCAGTACTAAGAAGTTCAAACTAAGTGTTCCTTAGTTTGAACTAAGAAATTCCTTAGTTTGAACTAGGGAAAGCCTAGTATGGCCATGAGCTAAATTAGTCCAGACTAAGCCTCCTTAGTCCAGAGTAACTTTCCAGTGTAGACACAGCCTGTGAATTTACCAGATTGGGCCCCACTGGCAAAATAAATGGAGGAATGCCTCTCTTTCCTGTTGTCTATGCATTGCTCTGGAGCTTATGCAACTGTATGCCAGGCCTACTGCTGCAGTGCACATGCAAGGAGATAGAATCAAAAACACATAGGGAACCTATAGTGCAAAAAAATGTAGGCACCAAGCAACTCTGGTGCCCACAAAGTTCAGCAGCCCCTGAGTGTGGATTCTGAGTCTCCAGCGGGGGGGCTGATTCTGGGATTTGGGTGTCAAAAGTGGCAGTTAGGCATGTCAGGCCTTTTGTAACTCTAGTTCAAGTGGCATGTGTTGTGCTCATGACCTCCTGCACACCCAAATGACTGAGGAGGAGACAGACCAGGAAACCTAGTCAATAAACTAGGTGGCAGAAAGTTCCATAGCACATTAGAGAAAGAGATACATCTAACAGTTAATGCCTTGTAAAAATCACACAGGCTTATGAAAGTGCTAATCGAACATTCCAGAGTGTAATTTACAGTGATTTTCAATCACTAGAGAAATAGTTACCTTTTGCTAGATATTAAAACTATGGTGGCAATGAAAAGAATTAAAGCCCTGATTGCCCAAGGCTCTACAGCACATGTGTAACTTTGAGCATGTGACATCAATGAGACTTCTCATATGCAACTGAATCTTCCTGACTTGGGGCCTAAATCCTCAGATAACTGACTGTCTCGTGCTCCTCTCTTCCTCCTCCTCACTAGTAATCTCTCTTTTCCTAAAGAAGATTGCTAATTTTAAATAATAAATAATAGACAAATGTTTGTGTTTAAAAAGAAAATGGGAAGCATTACAAATTCCATAAAAAGAAAAATCTGCAGAGTTGAAAACATGAAAGAAGCATATGACCTCTCTTGGTATGCCACAGTCACTTGAATGGGAACATACACCTCAAATCAAAGCAAGTATCGGATGCATATGCAGGCCCAAAGGAATTCTGTAATGGCTGGATTCCTGACAGCACTTTTTTAATAGGCTGAAATATAAAAATAGACTTTAGAAATCTCATCTGTGAACAGGACGTCACAGGGACCAAAGTTTTACTAACTAGAGAGAATGTTATATAAATATTTCTCTGTGGCAAATACACAGATAAGTTTAAAATGATGTAAAAGCAAACTGCACTGAGAAATAAAGAACATTTATTCTGTTAGCTCCCAGATTTTTTTTCCTTCTCTTTTAATGCCCTGATTTTATGATGGGGGCTAGTTACCTTTCCACTGGCCAGTTGATTCTGACCAAAGCAAGAAGGCATGTATCCCTGGGAATATTTGCTATCCCAGGCAGAGACACTGAAAGGAGGGCATTGGTCAGGGAAAATGAATAGTTGCAACCTGCCTTTTATCCTTTAGAATTCTACTTCCCTCACCCCAGCTTGTGCTCCAGTGTCTGCCACACACATCTTGGGACCAGCAGGGTGGGCCACACACAGCTTGCATCTGGGAGGAGTGGAACAGCTGTGTCTTGAAAGAATGATGCTAATGTAGCTCTGTGATTTGGCCACAAGACTGATGTGGTGTGATCGGGTCTCTTCCCAGGACACTGAGGGCAGAGTCTACAGTTCTGCGGACTTGGCTGGCTTAGAGTTACATACATCTTTGTAACGAGAGAGAGAGAGAGAGAGATTGGAAAATCAAACCTCATCTCCCATAAAGCAACACACAAGAAATGCCTGCCAAATCGCCCAGATGGCTCAAGACCCAGGTACTTTGATAGGACAGTGGGAAGGAAGATTGTTTTCCTATCTTCCTGCCTTATTCTATGTGAATTTGTAGAAGGGTTCTGTGAAATTAATTATGCTGTGAGTGCTAGGTGACCAATGAATTGTGAATTACATTATTAAAACAGCATCAGAGAACTGATTGATCTATTATTCTTTAGGGAATAAATGAAGATAAGAGCTTTATATGCACTATGGGTCTTTCTAGACTCTACACAGTAAAGGAAAAATAGTATAGTATTTGATAGGAAAAATATCATAGTATTTTAATTTTTAATAAGTTGTAGGTAAACCAATATTGTTTTGTTTCAAAAATCATCATGTATTTTTGTGTATGTCAGACATGCACATTACATAATACATTAATATGTGCATGCATATATAATTCATGATCTATCTATCTCTCCAGGGGCATCTCTGGCTCTGGGCTTACAGGGCTCAAGCCCCGAGGCCCAGCTCACAAGCCCTGGGTCTGCCGCCGGAATGCCCCCGGTGGTGGTGCACTTATGTGGCTCAAGCCCTGAGTCTCAGCGCACTGAGCCCTGGGTCTTTTCCCAGGCCAGCGGCACTTCTGTATCTATCTATCTATCTAATTCTAGAAGATTTTGGAGAAAAGCTGGGCTGAGCAACTTTTCTACTCCAATGCCTTGTAAAACAAAGTAAATAAATACTAAGAAATCTCCTCTCCCTCCATAGATGTGTATTTACATATATAGTGTAACTAGCAAGATGTATGCCGATCATCAGCCTGATCACTTTGCTTATATGTTGTATCCTTACCCCTACCCTTTTCTTTTTAAATTTCAGGCTTTGTGAAACAGGGACTGGGTGTTTGTACACTTTCCTGAAAAATGAGGGCCCAATCCTGATTGGGTGTTTTGGGGGAAACTGTAATACAAATAATAATAAACAAAAATAACTCTCCAAGACAGCATGGTCATGACCGGGAAAACACTGATAGGCTGTTCTCCATTATGAGACCTCTGCCTTAATGTATGCTCCTTTCCCAAAGCATGCTTCCTCAGTACATATCTTCTTTCACATTCCTTTTACAAGACACCCAGCTGCTAATGGATATCTCTGTGCATGAGAGCTGGTGTCCATGTGTTGGCTTGCCTCTTCTGTGATACTGCCAGCTGCACCAAAAAATGCATGTCAGCACCAAGCACGGTAGCCTTTTGTGTACCTTCTTCTAAACTGTCCCCACTGATATGTGCAATGGTGGGCCTTTTCACTCATTGTCTTCAGGAGCAAGATTGTAGGATACCTCCTACATTCCATTCTTCTAAAGTGAAGCAGTGCGGGTTTTGGAGTTGTGTGTATTTCGTCTACACTCTTATTAAAGAAAAGAAGTGATCTGGGGAAGCTAGTGAAATTTCTCCAATTCCATTTTCACTGAAGAGAGGTGGGAAAGGACATGCTTACCCTGGAAAGAAGAAGAAGCACAAGGGAGCTTTCCACCCTGATCTTTCATGGCAGAGATGTATTTTCATACATGTTTGTATAGCACTTACCACAATGAACCAGTAGGGGCCAGTACAAATACCAATAGGTGCCCTCTCGGAGTTACCATAATGTAAATATTATTGAATAATCACCATAATTCTTTCCCCTCTGGAGCATAGAATCAGGATTGGACCAGCCTTGGGCTGATCACTATGCCTCCACCAAAGGAATCCATGAAGGAAGGTTTATTAGGCCAAAATTTGGTTTCCCTCAACCGCCTGATATAGTTAGCCTTTTATCAGAGACCTGAGAACCTCAGTTTTAATTGAACAGAAAGAGCCTGACAAATTATTGTAATGAGTATAAGACCTGATAAAAGTGTAAACTGGGCATGATTCACCACTCTTTTCTGGCATTAGAGACATCACATTGGTATAAAAACAATGTTACAGAATGGAGGAACCAGCTCATTTTTTAAAGACAAACTATTTCTAAAAAAATGGAAAAACCAATATTTTGGAAGATTTAATGCCCCGATAACAGCTGTATTAGTTCTAGTTAACAATACAAACAATAGCTCTGCCTTTGCTGTCACTGATCAAATCTGAAAGAGAGTCTATAACCCTCTTATAAGCCAACTTAGACAGAAAAAACAGAGTCTTGTGGCACTTCTCCCACAAATGGGTGCAGTACCTCCCTACATTCAAAAGAGGGCAGCATATTACTTATGCTGTGTAAAATAAAGATGAAGCCAAATGTCTGGAAGAATGTCATAACTGAAAAATCTGGTTATGAAATACACATATGTGCTGACAGATTAAATTTAATGTAAAAAGTATCTGTCCCTAGAACTGTACATTTACAAACAAACATTTTAAGTGATCAGTGATATTAGCAAATGCAACACTTCATTTTCAAGGTAATATTTTTATAATTTTTCCTTGTTACCACAGTTATAACGCTTCCGTTAATGAACACTTATTAAGATGACTTGGCATCTAAGTTGAGCATTGCCTTAGAATAGTCAAATGAAGAAGGAACAAAGGAATAAAAAGTAGACATAATATTTGAAAGAAATGCTCAAATATACTAAAGAAAATGGATAGAATCCACATCTCCAAAATCAAGGCCCCAGGTCATCAAGCTTCTCAAATACATGACTAAATTTAAGCATGCAGTTAGTCCCATTGACTTAGTTAGACATACACTTAAGAAACTTGCTGAGCCAGGGCCAGAGTCTATTTTTTATATTTATTTCATCCTTCTTTCTCTCCTGAAAAGTAGTTACCGATGATGGTCCTACAAATTGTACCACTTTCAGTGAGCAATATCAGATGTGAGAAAAGGGAACAAAGTAAAAATACCTCTTTAAAATAAAAATGTGGAATGTTTTAGGGCAGAGCACGTTCTTTGTGACCCACCATCACTTGCCTTTATTTGTGCAGGGTGTAGATGAATATTTACTGTGCTTTTTTGAAAATTGCATACTGTTTACAAAGAAATAGTAAATTAGGGAACATGGATATTCAAAGTGTCCACTAGGTCCTAGAAAAATTAGGGTTTACACAACCCAGATACCTTTCTTCCAGTTACCCCATTTAATTGTTAATGGAATGTTGCTCTCCAGAAACAAATTGTTTTCTTAAGCACTGTATTTGTTTCACTCGACCAACTAGCTTTCTTGGAACACAAATGAACCTAGAAAAATGCAAATACCCATTCTGCTGTTTTGCTTACATCCAAAAGAAGTTTCCTGCACCAAATCAATACATCCATATGTTCTGGCAGTTCTCTTCATGAGTTTAACTGTCAGAGATGTACACCCTGCTGCTGGAAATCAGGTGGGATTAGCAGTGCTGTGTGACCTCAAACAGGTGCAAAAGGATAGAGAACCTGGACAGAAGGATTTGTAGCCTAAAGAAGTGAAACTTCATAATCTTTAGTACACAGTTGCCAGGGAGTCTGTTAAGGAGTCTGTGCAACCTGAGGATTTAACTGTTTGGTCCCTGCTCTTCCCTCCAGTGACTCTCGCCAAGTCTAGCTGCCCCTGTGGAGGAGCAACTTGAACATTGGGGTGAATCTAGCCCAGCATCTCCAGGCTAAACTGTAGGGATCGTGTGTCAGTCTCTGCAAATAAACCTCACCTCATCTGTCTTGGGTAGCCCACACAAATGGAAACCCGAATGATTAAATTCATCCCTAATTATAATAAAACTAGTGTTTGCAAAGGCCAGGAGGTCTGCAATGATTTTTATTAAAATACTCAGGATACTCATTGAAATTAATGAGTATTTTGCCACTGAATTCAGATGGGAACAGGACAGAGTCCTAACTTTTCTGGCTTAGAATTTGCTGCTTTTTCAGTTCCCTTGAAATAAGAGCTCAAATGCTTTTATAAATGGATTGAAGGGTTGTCTAATTGTCTGTAAAATCTTCAAGTGATTTATATCCTCTGCTGAATACTATTTTGTAACCTCTTCTAGCTGTTCTCATCAGTGAATCATAGCAGCTATCCCTATTGTAAAAGCATACTAGAGAAATATTGTCCCTTTGTCTCTTATGACTGAGGCACACAGATTTCAGTAAATGATGTGCCACAATAATCCTTTCTAAAATGATACCAGTAGGTCCTTAAAATGCAGACTCCAAAAAATTATTTCTAGTGCTTCCATTCCCTGCGGTGGCATATAGTCTTCTTGCTAAAAGGATATCCCATTAGAGATTTTTTTTTAAAATTTCACAGATGAATTTATTTGAATATTGCAAGATGCTACATACTGGTAATGGATTCCAGTAAAAATACTAATATTGGTTCTTGCTATGAACAGTAAAGAGGTGTTTAAAAGTCTTGCTGCCAAATGTAAAATATTCAATGTTAACTTTATAAGCTTATTGAATAAGCAAGTAATAATACAATAATAATGTTGATAACTATACTGTCCTTACTTAGGCAAAGCTCTTATGTACACCAATGGGAGTTTGTAAAGAGCACAGACTACAAACCATTGATCTTGTCAGTGTAGAGTGCCCCTCAGTTGAGACAGCTGTAATCAGATATGGAAAACCCCACCAAAATGCCCATGAAGAATAAACTTTAACAAATGCTATCATCACTATTGAAAATGAAGAACAAAGACACTGATTTACATGTCCCTTCCATTATCTCAGACACAGAGAGATTTGCACAAAACCATGTTTATCCCATTGGCCCCTTGATGTTATTTGTCCGATTCTGTCAGGTTAGGTATTGAGGCACTTGTAGAAACAGAAAACATATGACTGGAAGGGACCTACGAGTCATTAAGTTCAGTCCCCTGCTAACACACTGGGAAATTTTAGTTATTTTACTCCTCCTTACATTGATGTAATCAGGAGGAACTTCAGAGAAGTCAATGGAGAGATACTGGTAAGTTGAAGGAGAATTGAGCCCTGATTGCTTAGCTTTTGGTAACTGCATGTTTGATGGGTCTGCTTGTGTCATGTTTAATGCACACATTATCTTGGTATCTTTTCTTTAGGCGAACTAGATATAGAGCATGAAAACAACAGAACTGGTTTAATACATTAGCTAAATAAGACTAGCTCATTGTGACGCCTTTAGTTGTCTATGACGGTTATGATAATAAATGTTGTTGAGCTCTAGTTATTACATGCACAGTGCTGTACTAACAGCTCTCTGCCACTTTCCCATTCTCTCACTTTAATAACAACCTAAACACCTGTTCAAATAATATTACTATTACCTTGTGTTGACACCACGTCCACCCTTTCCTTTCATATAATACGAGCTCCTGGCAAACTGTAAATTGAAAGCTAGTGGTAGCAGAAGCTCCTTGTTTACCTGTCTCCAGATTGTTGCCAGAGATACTTTTAGCGAGAGTTGAACAAAGATCAGTTTGACATCCTTGTTAAGCAGGATTTGCCCCCCACTCCACCCACAAAAGTTAACCAGTTCTACTCAACTTTGACTTCTGCAGGTGTTCCATCACGCCTGTTTGAAAGAAAACAAAATGCAGTTTGTTTCAGTATGGATATTGCCCCAGCAGGATAAAGACAACCTTAGCCGGCAATATAGACACGAGCATTTGCTATAATATTTCAGTGAATCCAAGCAAACAAAGAATGATACGTCTGTTTATATTTAGCATTCAAGCTAAACATAGTGAAACAATTCCAAACAATCTAATTTAATAAGGATCTGATCCCAGCCACTGAGTTAGTGGTCAAGCTTCCACTGACATCAATGGGAGCAGAATTAAGCCCTAAATGGTTTTTAAAAAGGGAAACAGAATCTTACAACTTAAAAAAAAATGTTCATTATCTGTGTTATGGGACAAATTTGAGTGCTGTTGAAATGCACACATTTTCCCACACATCTAAATTAGACACACAAATACCAAGTGCAAAGACTCCAGCCAAGGTTTGCATGCATGCATAGCAGCTGGCAAACACAACTTCCAACTTACACATGTGAATTGCAGTGTTTGGACATCCAAATCAAGCACATATAAATATGGATACCCATATCTGGGCATGCCTATTTGAAAAGCAATGCTTTTAAAAGGGTCTAATCAGAAAAGCTCATTGAAGTCAACACAAATCTAATGGCATAGAAAAGTAGCTCATAGGACTCAGATTATACTATTTTATTTGTTTTACATTTCCTCTTGTCACAGCCTATCAGAGGAGCCACAACAGCTGCATGTAAAATCTGACAGACTTAACTATCATGGTTTTAGATTAATAGATAAAAATAAATAAAAGTTCAAATCCTGATACCTTACTCTAACAGAAGTTCATGACAGAAGTGGGAGTTATTCCTGAGCAAGAAATGTGCCTCAGATGCTGATCTACATTTATCAGGGTAAATCCAGAATCACATAACTGACTTTAATGGAATAACACAGTTTTATATGGTGAAACAGGGGATCATAATCTGGGCCTGGGCAAAAGGGTAGGATTATAATGTATAGAACCCATCACTGAATCACTCCACATGTTGTATGGATGCCCCATTTAACGGCCAATGTCAAAATCTCACCGAAGTCAATGGTATGACTGCTACTGACTTCAATAGGTTGTCAGACTATGGGTCAGGACCCAGGACTGGGTTGCAGACCCTCAGGTACTTGGCCATGGTGCACACTGATGCCACCACTGAAAGACTGAAATTTATTGCTGACTGTTGGGTCGCGGTGCATAAATGATTTGTTTCAACTGAGTCCCAAGGAAAAAAGTTTGAAAACCACTGCTCTAAAGTATTTGGGTACCTAAGTGCCACTCATTTCAATGGGAGTTAGATGCCCAAATACCTTTGAGGAGTTGGACCTATGTCTCTTGATGTTCCCAAGCATGAAGGAACTGACGAATCAGGTATGTTGGAAACTAATTTTTTCACAGAAAATGTTATTATAAGCAGTTCCAATCCATTTCAATCACAAGCACAATGCAGGACTGAACAGTCTATTTCATGTAAAAAGAGACTATATCAGCATTCACTATAACCAGGGTCAGCTGTAATTAGAATCATTTTCGTTTTACTTGGCTGTAAAAAGATGTTCCCGCATTCATGGGAAAGTGTGTATTATACTGGTACCTGCCAGTTTGGCAGAGATTTATGCATTGACCATAAAAATTTCCTCTGGGCTGTAACTTATACTAAACTGTTACTCAGAAAGAAAGTACATTTTATTAACTTTTTTTGTATTTGTTAAATAAATTTTATACTAATTATGAAAATGCAAAACAAAATTTAGAGCTACATCATGATCAGATGTTTGTTTTGCTATAGTCAAAAACAACTTTGTCTTTCAAAATTCAGTTCTAACAGCTTGTTGATGTAGAGAGGATAGGACCTCTTGAATTGATCAGGTGAATTTTAAATGTAAAACAAACATGCATATAGAGCAATGTCTTCATTGTTTTTATTATGCTTATCTCTAGCAAATGATGAAAGCCCTAGGACAGTGGTTCTCAGCCACTGTGTTTGAGCACATTCCCGTGTGACAACACAATGGTAAGTGTGTCGTGGCGAGCCAGGGAGATGGCTGGATTTGCCTTGAGGGTAGTGGGCTGGTGTGTCCTGTAGGCTGGCAATACGTCACGAAGTGTGTTGCGACCTGCAAAAAGGTCGAGAACCACTTCCCTAGGATGTAAACACAAACCTAGAAGTGGCTGTTCAAATTGGGTAAGCGAGGCAGAACATTCCTATAACTTCACTAGTGTTGTAGACATTTGTGCCTGAAGAGGCTTTATCTACTTTTGTGCAAGTTTCCCTCCTTCATGATCTTGCATTGACATATAAAGTCTTCTTATCTGTATGGCTTAATCATGTGTGAGGAACAGGAAACTATTAAATTCCCCTCATCATTTCTGAAGAGGCATTGAATCATCAGCATGGAGGCCCTGTGTCTGTGCACTGATTCCTGGCCCCTCTCTGCCCAAACTAGTTCCATACCAGCATGGTTCCCGTAAGATCTGTCTCGTGGACTTCTCCACTAACCCTGGAATGCATATTAAATCCTCACCCCCATCACAAATTGGGGAAAGGAAGTGAACTGACATGGATACTGTCATTAACTTATCCACTAAAGTTACACAGCGCTGGAGTGTGTGATGCTGCCTACACATGACCGTTTCCTCAGAAACTTTTCTACATGCGATGCTCAGCCCCCAATTAGCCACCATATAGGGATGTAGGCAGGGCCAAAGCGAAGGATGCTGATGTGAATACAGCACTCTGCCCTTCTGCGCCCAAGAGGCCAGGGTCTGCTATATCCTTATTCTCTGCTTGTGGAAGGACAGGGTTCAAATTCTATATATTTACACATGATGTTACAAATACAGTTCAATGATTCCACTGGCAGGATGTGCAGAACAAGACAGCCTGTCAAGTGGGAAAAAAAATCTGAAGGAAAGGACATGAAAAGTTAAATGTCAGTCTATTTGAAAGTTTCTCCTCTAATGTTTGCAGAGGAGCTCTTCCCATCTGTTGAATACAGAGAGTCATATTTATTTTTAAATGAGGTAAATACATCTTTAGATGATAAACTGTAGACTCTTGAAGTGGTAGCCTGTTGAATAAATAATACACTTTTAAAAAGTCTAAATATGAATTTACAAGATAAAGTGTAACGGCTTCAAAGGAGCCATTGATCTATGGAGTACATAATATGCATGTTAGAAGGCACTGAAATACTTATTTACATGACATGCTGCTCACAAGGCGACATTACAGCCTTTAAGTAAATGGCATGCATTGTAAAAATTGGCTAAGTATTCTTTTATCTGAAACTAGTGTATATCAAGTCAGCTGATAAATGCAATCTTAAAAAAAAAATTAAAAAACCCCAAAGCTAAAATGAGGTGAAATCAGAAAAAACATGACAAGGGGTGTTTCCAACCTATCAGAGCAAGGAAATTTAGGGTATGTCAACAGTGCAATTAGACACCCGTGGCTGGTCTATGCCAGCTGTCTTTGGCTAAAGAGCTGTTTAATTTGCAGTGTATGTATACAGCCTGGGCTCTAGGACCCTGCAGGTCCCAGCGCTCAGCTGAAACCCAAGCCTGAACATCTACACTGCAATTAAACAGCTAGGTGAGCTTGTGATGTCAACTAGTGCGGGACAACTGCATGTTTTTAATTACCATATAGACATAGCCATAGAGGCAAAATCTAGGATCTGCCCAGGGCTGACACTAGTTCTGCCACCATTGTTAGGACATTGGCTAGACCATCAGTGCAAGCATTTCTAATATTTTTCAGTGTTCACCTCCCCTAAGGCCCATGTCTGCCCCTTCCTGTCAAAAAGTACAAATATCAGCCAACCCCCCCACCACTCAGCTCTGTAAAAAGTTACCCTATGGTTGTTTATCCTCTCTGCTAATGTGTTTATCCTTTCCTTGTGTGTGTTATGGGCAGTAGGACTACAGAAAACACTGAGGGTTAATGATCCATGCAACCATGCCCTACCTCTGCTAGTCTTGGTCAGCTGTAAAGAGGGGGCCTCTGCTGAGAGCCAACTTCCACATTGTTCCCTAGCCATGGCAACACTGTTGGATGTAACTTTGGTGCCACAGGCTGAATAAGCACACTGTTACACCTCTGACGGGAAAGTATTAACTTGCAACTCATGGGACTCACTCTAAAGCCCATTTAAGATTAATGGTACTCTATTCATTGACTTCAATATGCTTTGGATCAAGGCTGTAATTTTTTGTGTATATGAACATATCACTTAGTGAGTTTCTTCCAGGAAAAGGCCTCTTTCTGTGTGTTCTGTTCACTGCATGGATCTGGTGGGAAGGAATTTAGCTAGGTATACAGGAGAATGGGGAACAGTACACTGTAAAGTAGCCTTTCTCCCCCAAACTATTTTTTCTCTGGTTTTGCTCTATTCTGCAAGCCAGATTGGGTGAGAGATGCTGATTGAAGTACAGATGCTTTTGTCCAGCAATCACCATTACAACCAGATTACAAACTGTGTATGGCTACCATTTGTGTTGTTGGCAGAACAGACTTCTGTAGGTACTGCACAACATGAGAGCAGCAGTAAGAGTTAAGGATGCAATGCTATTGCAGATGACAGTCTTGCATTTTGTGCCTTTAGGAGAGATCTATAACATTACTATGCCTTGTGGTTTTATTACAATGTAGATCTGCTCAGTGGAAGATGAAAGCATAAATTAGGGAGGAATCATTTTACATAGAAAAATACATTTATGAAACTTTTCCAATTACATGGACCAAACAGGACTGTTTCACCAGTTTAAATATAGAGTATCTCTATTAACTTACTTCAGACATAAATTTAGCCCAATGTGTTTTTTGACTATATATTGATTAATATTGCTGTGGAAACAATATAGGTAAGAGATAGTATTGCAGCTGAAACTGCTATATTAATACCATGATTTCTTTTTTGACATTGTCAAGACTTTGGTCAAATAGTAAAGTTTAAACACACACAATTATTTATTGGAAAAGATATGTAGTAAACTAATATCTTACATTTACATAATGATTTTCTTTCTGTGATCTCAGAGTAACACCCACAAATGGTAATTAATCTAGCATTTGAACACACCTGCAAGGTAACTATGGCCTATATTACAGCCACTTCTCCAACAGAAATGCAGCAACTGTTTAACAGCAACCCTATACAACACTTTGGGAAGTAACAAGTGCCATTTTGCTGAAATGGCTGAGAAAAATTAATAAACAGAATGAATTTTGCTATAACACTGCAGGAACCACTTCTATGCTTATGAAATTGAAAGGGGATCCCTAATGACTGTAAAATGATCAAAAATTCAGTATTGCACCTTAGCTAACACACAAAATGTGCTATGCATGTCTATTAATCATTCACATTCAATGGATATCATAAGAGTTAAGGATAGAGAAGACCTGTTAAGTCATTGCATCTATTCCCCTTCTAAAGCATTTTTTAGCCTCTTGCCTAATGTAGGTGTAAATGTCTCAAGCAAAGGAACTCTCATGATCTCCCCTAAGAATCCATTCTGGAGTCAGCTAACTGATCCTGATAATCAGCCTAAGTTTTCCTAAAGTTAATTTCCTCTCCTATCTGAAACCTTTGTTTCACAGCAAGATGAATTAAATAATACAGAACAGTTTTTGTTCATTTCTCCCAATGTGCTTTACAAAGATAAGTACACATCATTAACAGATTAGTACAAATGGAAAACTGAAACATAGGGAGGTTAGCAAGTAACTTGCTCATGAGCTGGGAACAGAACTCAGTTCTTGCAATTCCTAATGTGACAGCCACTGTGACAGCCTCAACCGTAACTTTTGTCAATGAAATGGCTTCCTTTGAGGCCTGATTTTGGTATTAACAATAAACCAGACATCTTGGGAATCTTTTTTTTTTTTTTTTTTTTTTTTAATTACAAAAATATTAATTTTGTGTGGAACAAGCAAAACTATGTTAAGGGTTAACTAGAAGTTATCTTATAAGGACATAAAAATGGTGACAAACTTTGTAAGAAAAAAATAATTGGGTGTACTTATGCTTATAATCCATAAAGAAGCTGTTAAGTGTTCCTTGTTGAGTTTCACACACACATTAAAAAAGAACCAGGAACAGCATTTACTATGTGTGGAATATTTTTCCTTTTAAAAGTTGCATTGAAGCCTTTAAATCTGTCACAAATATTTATATAATACAAGCTTTCTTAAGATTTTAAAGGAATTTTATTTTCTAAATGGTCTGAATTGCTACATCATAAGGTTTTTAAAATGTTATGGCTGAAGCCTTGTCCCACTGAAATACCTGGAGAATTTGCTTTAACCTCAGTGGCACCTGAATTTGATACCTTAGAGTACATTCTTGATAGTAAAATAGATGCAGGGAGCATGGTTTCCAGCAGCTCTCCCAATAAACTTTTATTTGTGCAAACACTACAAAGTGGTTTCATATTTTTAAGGCAGCATGTTTTGCCTTTCCTTTCCTATTCCACTAATACAGCAGAACAGTGTAAACTGGCAACAGCAGGTATAAACAAAAAGTATTATTGAAAATGAAGTTTTGTTGACTTCTGAGGGGGAAAAAGAATTACACAAAGTATGTCCAGCTATGCAAGATAAAAATTTTAACAATTACCAAAAAAATCCAACAAAAGAAGCCTATCTCCACCAGCTGAATTCACGTTAAACAAACACTAATGGGGAAGGTAAATGGGCTTTGGGGTTTTTTTAAATGTTCTTTTCTCAATAACATGCAAAAAACAGATTTCAATACCAAATTCTAGTAGTGTTTTTATTACTTACTCAAAAGCATTAAATGTCTTTATTTCAGAGGAACATTACTTGATTTTACAAGAATTTATATTTCATTTATTCAACTAACACTACTACAACCTCTGAGCTGGGAATACAGAAAGTTTCAGGACATGTTTCTTGAAGCAGTTTTACACATATGAAACTCACCGACTAATGGATTTTCAGTGGCATGTTTGCAACTGAGTGTTAGCTATATTTTGGCATGTTTGAGCTTAATACAATAATTGTGATTAAGAAAATTCTCATTCTGTTAACATTTTATGACTATTTGATAGCTACCGTAGTAATTCATTTCCTCATAAATATTTAACATAATAAAAAAACCAGTCCCTTGTGCCCTAACACTTTTGACACTTGTCTAATCTAAAACAAATCCTCTCACTTTTTAAAAAAATCAAACAGACCATGTTACACACAGTTGGCTAACTATTTACAAAGCACCCAATTAAATCCTGCTTAATTCTCCCACTCTCTGAAAAATCCCACCTCGCTGGTCCGTGGACTACTGATCACACAAAATATGCAACTTTCTCATAGCTTGGACATTACTTCAGACTGTAAAACTTAATTGTACGAAAAGCTGCTATAAAAGGAACTCAACCATTAAGCAACATGTATAAGTGAAGCAATTGTGTAAGTTTAGAGAATTGAAGAAATAAGCAGAAGAATCACAGCAGGAAGACACGTAAATCTAGTTTAATGTTCACATGTAGAATTTACACATCACAGAGATTAAACAGAATTGTAATGGTAACATAGCTGCAATGAAATGAAAGTAATTTTGTATTAGAAAAATAAACTTGATGTAGTTAATCTGATATTTGGTCTACTTAAATTCATTTAAAAATGGATTTACATTACTGATCATAATGACTTTGTTTGTGTGCTTTTCCATAATCACATATCAGTATTCTTTGGATGAAACTGTAACTGTTCATTTGTTAATGGTTTGCCCTTTGGTTGCAAGCAGAAAACTGTTTTCACTTTTTTAACTGTAATATGCTCGAAAAATGAAGGTCTGTGGCAATAAATATTTTGGTGTTAAATGACATTTCACAGTAAGTTTCTCAATTTTGAAGCAACAGCAGATTTTATAAAAGCTGATTAAAAGACCTAAAGCATTGCCTTAATATGAAAAAAGTAGATAGAATTTGTTTTTCTAATCTCAGTAAAAAAACACTGTCTTAACAATACTTGCATATAATGCACTAAAAACCCTTGTGCCTATCTGACAAAAGTGTAGTTTCAAAATGTATAATACAATTACTAACATCTTAATCTAGAGTGAAGAAAACACGTTTGTATGGACTCAGAACAAGTTTATTTGCAGTTAAACATCTCATGCAATCATGCAGGACCACTAAGTATATCTGTAACTTCCGAGTCTAAAAAGACACTGGGCACAAACCTTAACAGTCAAGATATTTTCATATTTTAGCAGCTCTGTACTTGAGCTGTAAATAATTTTCAAAAGAAATATTCCCACAGATTAAAAAAAACCATACACACCTTTATAATATTTACAAAAAATATTTAATTAAAAATATTTTATAATTACAGTAGTCTATTAAAGCATATACTTTTCTCACTTACACTTATAGAACATCTCTATATATACATAGTATGAAATGTCACTCATTTATCTATACAATATGTAACACTCCTGCAGGGAGAAGAAAGTTCCCTGGGCCCCAATAAAATCATCTATTTTAAACAATAGATGTCAAATATATCTACAACGCCGAGTAGATTAGTAAAGCTTCACAAAGTTCAGCTGCTCTGTCCCTTGGTTACACTTCTAAAGTCTGATTTACTTTTGATCTTCTATCAAACAGAAGAGTTCACACTTTTCTGCTTAAACTTGAAGTGTCCTCCCACCAAAATAAACACACAGTTCACATCTGATATAAAATGCACAGGGAAAAAAGAAAAGATATGTTTAAAATGCTATGAACGTGCAAAAACAGTGAAAGGTTCTCTCTCAGAATGAAGCATGGGAATGACTCTGGGGTTGAATTATTTTTCCTCTCATCTGATGGCAGATATTTCTTTTCCCCCTCCCTCTCTAATGTGTCTCTCTCTCTGCTCCTCTGGCTCTGGATCTGCCTGCTGCACACCTGTGGAAGAGGAATGAATAGAGGGGGTGTGTGAACGGTTTTGCTCCAGACTGAGTGGCGCCACCAACAAAACACAAGACATGCTTGATCAACAACCCAAAACAAACCAGGTCAAACAACAACCACAGCTCCCATGCTAGGCAAAACAGGGGAATCCACAGCTGCAAGCCCATCAGAAGTACTTGCCCGGGGGGTTTAAATAATAATAAAATAACAATCATCATAATAAAACAGGCTCTCTGCAAACCTTGTTTGCTCTGTCCAGACCCCATTTCTCTACTCCAGATGAAACAGAAATGAAAGACAGTCTCAGTGCTAGGACAGGAGACGTCCTTCAGAATAAAACATAGGTGCGCTTAGGTCAAAAGCGCCAGTGCTTCTAGAATAATGCATTATTCATGACTTTAATGCAGCAGAAATTAACTCCTAAGGAATGTGCAACAGACTCCAACCCATTTTTAAGAAAAAGAGCTAACAGAGTGCAAGGGGCCCTGCTGCTACTATACTACAGAAGGCAGAGATGCTGCCTTTTAGAGCTTCTTCAGCTGCCCAATAATTAATTGAGACTCACCTTGAGAGTGCTGTCAGCGGCACAGAATACTGTCCCCCTGCTTGTTAACAGCGCCAGCCTGCACAACAACAAAACACCCATTAAAAAAAGGGGGATTGCAAATAATTACCTCGGCCATGCTGAATTTGCGTCTTGATCACACACACAGGCAGCCGCCAACCAAGCCAGGTGACAAGCTCCACAAAGGAGAATACAAGCCAGGGACCGCCAGCCTGGCCAGCAAAGTCCTCAGATCTGTGTCCCCAATGGCAGGGTCCCTAGATCCTCAAGGGGACACCTCCCGGGCCCGTCGCAGGCAGGGATCCCGCACCTCGGGGCTGCTAGGTGTCACATCCTGGCCACAAAACATCACCCAGGGAAAGCCACACACGCCCTCTGCTGCTAAGGGTGGATCCTGGAAAGATCTGTCCCCTCCCCACACACAGGTATTTTACTGCCTTGGCACAGTTAAATGTGTACACTCCCCTGAAGTGTTTATAGTCCCACTCCAGCGTAGACTCCTGTGTGTGTCCACCCGCCTTCGAGTGGCCATGGCCACACAGGACTGCAGTGTGCCCTCTGGATACACACATGTAGACAAAACCGACGAGTCCTGTGGCACTTCAAGACTAACACATTTATTTATAGCATGAGCTTTTGTGGGAGAAAATCCCACTTCGTCAGAGGATTTGTGCCACGAAAGCTCATGCCATAAATAAATGTGTTAGACTTGAAGTGCCACAGGACTCCCTGCTTGTTTTGCTGAACTAGACTAAACCGGCTGCCCCTTAGGAACTGAGCACGCAGTGTAAAGCGTGTGCA
The DNA here is from genome assembly GCA_007922195.1 of Podocnemis expansa. Taxonomy (NCBI): domain Eukaryota; kingdom Metazoa; phylum Chordata; order Testudines; family Podocnemididae; genus Podocnemis; species Podocnemis expansa. Next base: position 45,194,801 of record ML682005.1, read on the forward strand.
CAGGCAGAGAGGCAGCAATGCGATTCCAAAGGGGCAGCTGTGTTAGTCTTGTAAAGCAAAAAAGCAAGGAGTGCTGTGGCACTTGAAGAAAGCTCATGCTGCGATAAAGAAATCTGTTTATCTTGAAGCGCCACAAGCCTCCTTGCTTTTTCAGCAATCCAGTTACACCCTGCACACATTACTGGGACTATACAAGCTCCAAAGAGCAGTGGTGTTAGTCTAGCAAAGCACAAGAAGCAAGGAATCTTGTGGCACTTCAAGACTAAGAGATCGTTTGCATGAGCTTTCGTGCTTTTCTCCCCCCAAAGCTGATGCGATAAACAAATCTGTTCGCCCTGAAGTGCCACAAGCCTCCTTGCTTTTTCAGCAAGCCAGTTACACCCTGCACACATTACTGGGACTATACAAGCTCCAAAGAGACAGCCGTGTTAGTCGAGTAAGGCAAAAAAAGGCAAGGAATCTTGTGGCACTTCAAGACTAAGAGATCGACTGCATGAGCTTTCCTGCTTTTCTCCCCCCAAAGCCGATGCGATAAACAAATCTGTCAGCCTTGAAGTGCCACAAGCCTGCTTGCAATCCACTTACACCCCGCACCCATGAGTGGGACTGCACAAGCGCGCCGGACCGTGGCTAGGGCAGCAGATTTCTCCTGACCCCCGGTCTCCCCCGGAGCGGCTGGGCTCTAGGAGGCCGATCTTCAATGCGGAGCGTGGGGCAGCCCCCAGGGAGAGGAGCCCGCGGCGCGGCTTACCGGGTCGGTGTTGAGGGCCGTGAGCGGGGTCCGGGGGGGCGCGGCGGGACAGCTGGCGGGGTGCAGCGGGGCAGGCGGCTGCGGCTGCCGGAGCAGAGCCGGGTGCGTGTCGAGAGCCAGCTGCAGGTCGAGGATGTAGTCGATGACGTGCTGCAGGATCTCCACTTTGCTGACCCGCTTGTTGGGCGGGATGGTGGGCACCAGCTTGCGCAGCCGGCTGTAGCAGTCATTCATATCGCACTGCAGGCACAGCGCCGCCGGCTCCTCGCCCGACGGGGCCCCCTTGCAGCCGTGCTCGGCCAGGCAGCGCAGCGCCAGCTGCCCGCCTCCGCCTCCCGCGCCGCCGCAGCAACCGGCCTGCGCCTTCCTGCTGGCCGGCCGGCCGGGGCTGACCGCTTTCATGCTGCACCGCCTGCCGCCCGCGATGCACCAAGCGCAGCGAGCAAGGGGCAGCCCGTCTCGGGAGGCGATCGCCGGGCTGCCAGCGGGGGCACACACACGCTCCGCACCGCGCAGGCGGCTCATGCACCGCGCTGCCCTTTGCTCCCGCTCCCGCTCCCGCTCCCGCTCCCGCTCCCGCCGCCGCCGCCGCCGCCGCCGCCCCAGCTGACTGAGCCCCGGCGGCGGGCAGCGCCGCCCGATTTATAGGGAGCGCGGGAGGCGGGCAGGCGCGGCGCGGGGAAGGGTGTGCAAAGGCGAGCGGCAGGCGGAGCGGAGCGGCGCGCTTTAGCCAATCAGCGCCGCCTCTTCCCTCCCTGGAACGCCTCTCTGGCCAATGGCGAGGACGCTCCGTTCCGGCGAGGCTGTGCGCTCTGGGGCTGGGGAGGCGGCGGCGAGAGAAGTTCCCAGCAAGGCAGGACTGCGGGAATGCGAAAGGAATTCACTCTCCTGCTCGCTCCGGAGCAGCCACCGCTGGCTGTGGGGCCGTAGGCATCCCCCTTCTCTCATCTCTCCCGCCAGCTTCTTGCAAGGAGCAACGGGAGAGTGTTCCTGTCGTTTTACCTTACACGCTTGTGTGGTGGTGGTTGCTGCTTTCTGTTTCTTCTTCAGGCTGCCTAATCATCACAGCAAATATTTCTACCGCCGGGGGAGGTGGGGATGCTGTTTGCATTTCCAGCTTAATTCGATGGATTTTTTTTAACCTTTCACTGACCCTCCCCCGCACACTCAGACAGGAGTGTTTTGGGGGAATTGGGAAGGTGGATTTCAAGAAAAACTAATGTAAAGGAATACCAAGGGAGGGGACACGGAGGAGATCAAGAAAAGCACTCTCTATGGAACATTAAATTAGAGCACATAATTATTAAAAATGCATGGAGATGTGGTATTTAAAATTCCTCCATGACATATAATATTAATCCATTTTATGTAAAATTCATACCTGTAACTTAATTTGGCCCATTAATGCATCAGATCACGTATTAGTAAATGTACCATGTTTTAAATATGATGCTAGAAATGTCCAGAATTCTGTACTTTGAGACAGCACATTAAAATTAACAAGCACATACTCCAGAGTCTTGCTTAGGTCATCGGGTAGTAGATTGCAGCTTTTTAATTCAATAACGCCTTGCTTAAACTTTCTGTTAGGTCCTCATGAGGATTCAGAACCCATACAGGTGAACTGAACATCAGAGTAAGCAATAAAAGGCACAGGCCTGCCATGCATACACGCACTGTTCTCACTCACATAAGGACTCATGTAAAATCCGTGGGATTTTCTCCCCTGAAAGCTCATGTGATAAACAAACATGTTAGTCTTTAAGTGCCACAGGACTCCTTGCTTGTTTTACTGAACTAGATGAGCACAGCTGCCCCTTTGGAACTTACTCATGTAAATTGTCTCAGTGATTCCAGTGGGATTGTTTATGGGAGTATGGTTTTAATGAGTCAGGGCTGCAAGACTGGGCCCGAAGGTTGTAAATAAAATCTAACAGAAGGAAAAGAATTCATAGTTAATGGTGATTGATGATTGTATGTCTCCTCGACGCCTGATCACAGGGTGATGTACAAAGAATACAGAGGGAAGTTGTCAAGCCTAGAACCTTGAATGGGAAGAGGGCTCATCTTTTCACATAGCTAGCTCTTTTCCACCCCTAAAAGGTACAATATAAGTTCCCAATCCTGCAAAGACTCAAGCAGATGCTTAACCTTACATGCTGTCTACAATAGGGCTACTACAGTGCATAACAGTAAGCACCTTTGAAAATCTCTGTTATTGGGGTCTAGCTTAGTGACTATGTCAAGACACATACTGTCATCAGTTTTATACCCCCAGAGCCTGATTCTGCTGTATCCTACCCTGGTTTTATGAAATTCCATGAAATACAGTGAAGATACTCCTGATTTGCATCAGTGTGATAATTACCTCAGACCCTAATTCATGGTTATTCTCCAGACTCTTGATGAGATTGATAGACTCAATGTTTTTTCATCTTTTAAAAATAATCAGTAGATAGTGTTAAGTAAGTGGACTAACATTTTGCTGATATGATCTTAATTAAAATCTCTGTGAAACTAGATACACTATAGAATTTAATTGGTTTATTGGTACTGCATCAGAGCTGATCTGAGCTCTCTGGTAGTTTGTGGGAAATCCCAGTATGTAACCATTTCTTCCCAAGCAGATCTGAGGTGAACATTATATAATATGAATATCTAACTATATCTCTTATCTATGCACTAATTTGCTATGTGCCTGCATGAATGATTTGAAGTGTAATGTGAGTAGACACAGGCTAGGCTCCCCTCCAGTCGCCTGGTTGTGCTGCCTGCCCTGCACATGCGTGCATTACCAGCTCCTGCTGTGCTGTGCTGTGCAGGCAGGTGGGGCCCAGGAAGCTTTGGGGGTTCAGGGAGCAGCCCTGAGGGGGCAGGGGACCGAGTCCAGGAGTCACCACACTTGGGACGTGGGATGAGGTAAGCAGGTCCCACAGCGGGTGTCCCCTCCCTCCCCTGCCCAGTGCTGTCAGCCACTCCCACTCATCACCTGCCAGTTGGGTGGGCTCCAGCCATGCTCTCCAGTGAGCCGTCTTGCTGCAGGCAGCTCTGAGTGCCGCAGCCAGCAGCTCAAATATTAAAGTTTATGTAAAGGACGCAAGCTACCAAGGAAAAGTTTTAGGTGACCATAGAACTTCTGTAAAAAATGTTGTCATTAAAGAGCTATTAATGTGTTAAAATACATACATACTATTTCATACATTCCATTTTGATTTTCCTCCATCATTTTTGACAGGTTACAGCTACCCCCCCACACCTGATCATATCTATCTATCTAGATATAGATATTAGAGAGCAAGCGGGAGAAAGAGTGAGAGCGAGCGAGCGAGAGAGAG